>JAJPUD010017505.1:0-31109 GCA_023553655.1 Myrmecobius fasciatus
GGGGGAACAAAACGACCAAAAACGCCCTGGAGTTGGGGGGAGAACAGCTTAACGGATCCTTTGTCTCTGTTTTTGCCTCGCTTCTCCCAGCTTTCCGGGCCTTTCAAAGTCCAATCTTTTTATCATTCTCCACCAGACTTAGCAATCAGGCGGCTCTGTTATTTGCTCTTTGTTAGCAGCATCAAGCCTTACTGTTTAACTTGCCATTCTTTTTTCTGGAGTTTATCTCAGTCCTCTAAATGAACACTTGTAAAGAGTTATAAAGAACACTCAGTTCAGATGATTTCAAAAACCCTTAGAACAGAGCTTTGGAGACTGAAATGGACGTTATTCCGCAGCTATTAAGTTGGGTAACTTGGCAGCTTTTGTGGGGACCTCAGGTATTGGGACAGAAAGAATAACTTCTACAGCCAAAGTGCCTTCTCTAGTGGATCCAGCCTCACTTCGTCTCCCACAGCCAAGAGTAACGACAGAGGTCAACCCCAAAACTAGGAGAGATTCGTCAAAAGCCACACATTCTGCCTTCAGTGACTCATGCTGTCTGGGGCTGACTTCCACCCTGGCCACCTGCCTGTTGCAAGACGCGGGCACCCTGCATGGTAGTCGAGAGCAGCATTCTTCCCAGGAGCCTCCGGCATTGCTTTGGGGTGTCAGTGCATCCCAAGGGAAGAAGCTTTCAAAATGTCCACAAAAGTCATTGAGGCTTGATGGATGAAGATTTGGCTTCGGAAGCAGAAGGGCCTTGTCCCAGTTCTGCCTGAATAAAAGTCCTTCCTGTCTTTGTGTCCTGGTCTTCTCTGTGCAGTAGAACAACTAATAATCCTCAGACCACAAAGAACACCCTTGTCTGCTCTCGTGAGGCTAATCCGTTAGCCCTGAGCTAGGCCCTGGGAACCTAAGTACAAAAAAACAGTCGTCCCTGCCCCCTCAAGGAGACAGCACATGCACAGAGAAGGGAACACAAAACAGCCACAAATTAAATTCAGAGTAACGCAGCGCGGCGGGGCTTGTGCAACCTGGAGGAGGTGGTGGTTGTTCAGGGGAATGCCACTTCCTGGCCAGCTTCCAGAAGGCCGAGAGGGCCAGGGAGTCTGGACACGAGCGAGAAAGCATAAGCAGGACAGTGAGTAGCCGGGGGTGACATGAGGAGGAATCGCTTGGAATATGTTTAGAAAAAGAGGCTGCGCAGATGGGGAAGGGTTAGAAGAGTTTCTCTTTAATGTTGGGGAGGAGAGAGAGCCTGAGTCTGAGCCGGGGAGCCACTTGGTCACACCTGGGCTTTGGGGATTGCACTTTGGTAGCTGTGTGCTGTTTGGACCCAAAGGGCGAGAGCCTTGAGGCAGAAAGACCAATTAGGAGGCTCTGGCTGGAGGCCAGGTGAGAAATGAGGGCCTGCACTCAGGGGAAAGTCACTTGAGTCGAGAAAAAGGGACTAGTGTGAGATGTGGTGAAGGGAGCCTTAACAAGATGGCACACACAGGGGGTATGGGAAAGCAGAGAGCAGAGTCTCCAAGAGAGACGGGAGGCGAGGGGAAAATATGGGGAGAGGGCAACATCATGACAAAAACACAGGAATCTGTGGTCCCCCTGGCTGGGGCTGGAAATAAGAGGTGTGGGTGATATCACTGTTGTTAATAAAAGCTGATAGCCGCAGCTGTTGGATAATTTATGGGCAACCTTGAAGGCACCTGGAAACCCAGAGCCCTTTATCCAGGGCTTATCCCTGAGCCTTGTAGGGCCTGGTTCCTGGCGTCAGACTGTTCTCATGAGCCAACAAGCATTGATTGAGCACTTGCTCTACTGGACACCTGAGATACAAAAGCAAGAACTAAGGGAAAACCGACCCTGCCCTCCGGAAGCGTTATGTTCCCATGTATACATGTGTGTCCAAAAAGGCTACATGCAGTGTAGTTTGGGGAGCAGGGGCTGGAAGGCATCATACAGAAAGTGCTGCTTGGGGCGAGTCTGACAGGCAATCATCTGGAGTTGGGGGGGCCCAGAGGCAGGAAGGGAAGGTGTGGACAGGTTTTCAGTAGGACAGTATGGCCAGATTGCAGAATTCAAGAAAGGAAGCCATGTGGAAGGAGTCTGGAAAGATGAGGAAGGTCCCCATTGGGGAGAGCTTTAACGCAGCAGTGGAGAGAGAGAGAGGATGTGCCCAGGACGCTTCCTTTTGGGAGGATGTGAAACAAATGGCTCCAAGTGGGCTAAGCTTCAGGCAGGAAAGCAGAGAGCCTTAATGCTCTACGTGAGCAGGTGATGGTCCGGGAGAGGAGAGACGTCATGGAGTTAGAAACAGCAGGACCTGGCAGCTGATTATGGTACATAGGGGGAGTAGCACAGGCTGGCAGGGCGGTGCCCTGTAAAATGGGGAAGCGGACGTAGGCTGGCAGAGGCGAAGACTTGTTCTGGGCACGCTGAACTGGAGATGCTGGTGGGACTCCATTGGAAATGTCGTTGTGAGAAGGGGGCTGAATACCCAGGCCTGGGAGGGCTCTCCAGAACGAGGCTGATGAGCATGGCAGGAGAGAGATTGTTTAGAGCAGAGAAAAGAGGGTGCCTCGGGGTACCCTAAGTTAAGAGGCACAGCAGAAATGATGGAGCAGTGGTCAGAGGCGCGGAACCCCAAGAGAACGGGGTCACAAACCTGTACGATGACCAGCAGAGGTCAGAGAGAACAGGAAGAGACCCTTCCATTTGCCTGTGACTGGAGAGAGCCGTTTGGGACCAAGCATCAAAGGCCAGAGCTGGATTACAGGGAGTCCAAAAGACTGAGAGGGGTGACAGCCTGAATGGAGACGGCTTTTTGCGGAGAAAAGGCAGAGACATCTAGGACAGGAATTAGTAGACGTGGAAGGTCTTGTGCCTTTCTTTTGGAGGACAGACAGATTTGGGCATGTAAATGGGAAGGATGACAATGAGGGCAGTCTGCTGGAGAAGACAGGAAAGGAGGAGACCAAAGGTGTGGGTAGAGGAGTAGTAGGAGGGAGAAAATGGCGGGCGGTCAGAGAGGAGGAAGGGCTTGTGGTTTGGGGGTTTTTGTTTTGTTTTTTTAGTTAAGTATGAAGTGCAGACCCAAGTTTTTAGAGGAGGCAAAGAAGAAAGCTAGAAAAAACTTGAGAGAAGCTGTGAACAGGAGTTGTGGAAGGTGGAATAGATTAAATAAAAAGAAGCAAAAATTGTTACAGTGTGGGTCCAGTTCAGACGACGCAGCATAGATATGTGTATCTATCCCAGATCTGGTCAATAAATGGTAGATCAAATGAGCTTTCTCTAGTTCCATTCAGTAACCTATGAGTAGGGACAGAAACAGTAGCAAGGAGCAGTGATTCATGACTGGGATTGGCTAAGGCAGTGGGTGGAGGGCCAGGCCTGGAGTCAGGAAAACTCCTCTTCCTGCTTCCTAGCTAGGGGTGCCACTGCACGTGTTTGCCTCAGTTTCCCCATCTGTAAAGTGGGCTGGAGAAGAAAAGGGCCGACCTCTCCAGTGTCTCTGCCAAGACAACCCCCAGTGGGGTCACACACCTGCACATCAGACCTGGAGGCCTGGGCGATGGCCCCCTCCTCTTCAGCCTCCCCTGCCTCTCCCAGTCTGACAGCCCCGAGCGTCCATCCTTTCCACGTCCTCGAGCAGGCAGTCTGCAGTCCTGCCTCCGCTTCCTTTGCTCTCCTCCTCCGCAGCCGGGCCCGTGACCCCATCGGTCAGCCGGAGCTCCTCCCCAGAGACATCTTTCTGCTTCGCCAAGTCGAGTGACCTTTCTTTTCTTTAATTAAAGTTTGTTATTTCCAAAGCATACGCCTGGAGAGTTTTCAACATTCACCCTTACAGACCTCGTCTCTGATTTCTGAATGGCCCTTCCTCAGAACCGTTCCTCTGGGCCTCCCTGCAGCCTTGGGCGCTGCTGGCCAGCTCGAACTCCCCCTCCTCCGGATCTCCTCCTGCACCCTCCAGAAGCGCGCCCGCCTCTCCACCGCTCCACAGCGTGCTCTCATCGGCCCCCAGAGATGCAGCTGTCGCCTCAGTGCTGGACAGCCTTGGATCTCTGATCCGGCCCCAGCCTCTCTCCTCCACGTCTCCGGTTGCCTCCTGGAATCCCAGACAGGAAGTTGTGTAATGCCTTGTGCTCGGCATATTCCCCCCAAACGCCCGCCTCCCGGCTTCTCACTGAGGGCGTCACCATCCGGGCTGGCAGCCTCGGTTGTCCCGTCCCGGTCACTCTTTCTCATCCCCCTCCAGTGTCCAGTCACTACAAGAGCTGGGGCCGCCTCGTGTATGCTCCCCCTCTCTGTGGCCTGGTGCAGGCCCTCATGGTCTCTCCCCAGACTGTTGCAGTGGCAGAGGAATGGGGCTCAGGAGCTTACCTCAGGTCTCTCTCCCCCGCGACTCATCCTCCTCTCGAGCTGTCAGAGGGCCCAGACCGTCGCCCCATCCCGGACCCTCCGGTCTGTCTCCGTTTCCTGAGCTGTCGTAAGAGAACCTGTGTAATGGGGGTGTTGTGAGGATCTGATATTTGCAGAGTGCTTAGCACAGCACCTGGCACACAGTAGGCACTTAATAAAGGCTTATTCCTTTTCCCTTCTGTTCTAGGACCAAATATAAAATCCTCTGTTAGACATGCAAGGGCTTTCCCTTCCAGATGACCCCAGCTTTCCAGCCTGTTTATCCCCATGCTCTCTTGGATCCAGGGGTTTTTCTTGAACAAGATGCACTGCCTCCTAACTAGGGGCCTTTTCTTGGGCGATTCCCCGGGCCTGGAATGCACTGCCTCCTGATCTCTCCTCCGGGCCTCCCTAGGCCAAATCCTGCCTCGTACATGAAGCCTTCCTGCTCTTTTGTAGCTGCCGTATGCTTCCCATCCTTTACCCTCTGTGTGGATCTTGTTTGTCTAGAGCTGTTGCTCATGTGCTCTCCCTCATCAGACTGAGCTTCTTAGAACAGGGACTGTCCCAACGGTGTCTGCCATCAAGTAGGGGCTTAGTGAGTGCTTGACTGGGTGAGAGGCCCAGCTTGGGCCTAATACTCAGGGCTCTAGGACTCACAGCTGAAATGCCGTTTAGAAGGAACAAAGCGTAGGGAGAGATGGAATGGGGGGTACAGACTGGAAAGCGGGATTATGGGTTCTTGATCCCAAAAGTGGGCACTTGAGGGCGGGATCACCATCTCTGTTTGGAAGTAAGTTATGGGAATGGGCCGCTTGAGGAACCTCAGCAGGAAACATGATCTCCATCTATTTAAAGGCATGGGAAGGAAGCAGGGCTTCTGAGGCAGGGTGATCCTGGTTCATAGGGTCCTTTCTCTGAAGTGTGCGACATCTGGAAGGCTGGCTGCTCCCTAGCCAAGGGGAGCCACATGCAGCCTCTATTTGGGGATCTACCCCGGGGATCACAGGGCCTTGGGGCCACTGTTTCCTCACACTGTGATTGCCTTTGCCAAACAGGGAGATTCTGGGGTGTTGCTTGGTAGCTGCAGCTCTGGTTTCATGGCGATTATTCTAGCGAGGTCATTCTTGGCAGCCTGCCCCTGCATTAAGACTCATCCCACCAGGCCGCGGGAGATCAGTGTGGCCACATAGCTCGCCTCTGGGACGGGCCACTCCAAAGTTTCTGGGAACTTGCTGTTGTGATCGTCCTCTGCAGACCGGGTCTGACAGAGAACAGGGCAGAGGGACCTCATGGCGGCCTCTTCTGTCAGAAGCATCCTGTCCCTTCCACAGGCTGGGCACCGTGGGCAGTGGGGGTAAGTGTGGGCGCTGACCTCCCTCCCACCCCTACCCAGTTTGATTCAAGCAGCCCTCGACGCGTGACCTCCACAAACATTGGTTGTTGAAGTCGTGTCTGACTCTCCGTGACCCCATTGGGGGTTTTCTT
This sequence comes from Myrmecobius fasciatus, assembly GCA_023553655.1. Taxonomy (NCBI): domain Eukaryota; kingdom Metazoa; phylum Chordata; class Mammalia; order Dasyuromorphia; family Myrmecobiidae; genus Myrmecobius; species Myrmecobius fasciatus. The sequence continues at coordinate 5,869 of JAJPUD010017505.1, forward strand.
GGCAAAGAGACTGTAGTGGTTTCCTCTTCTGGCTCCTTTGACAGATGAGGAAGCTGAGGCAGACAGGGCTAAGGGACTTGTGCAGGGTCATCCAGCTGGTGTCTCGGGCAAGGTGAGTGTTCCTGACTCCAGGCCCAGCGCTCTCTCTGCCACCCCTCAGGAAACATGGGAGGCGCCCAGCCGGCTCACGGCTTCGGTGACTATCTTCCCATTGCCGCAGTTAACATGGGGAGTTGCCAAAAAGCAGGAGATCCTGGAGGAAATAGACTCCTCTTTCTCCATCTCAGTAACAGAACAGTTTCTTTCCCAGCCAAAGCTGGTGTGTGTACGAAGGATGCATCTGGAGTAACTTAGGGTCTCCTGGGAAAAACCAGGGGGGAAAAGTTAATTGGAGTCTTCATTCCAAGAGGAGATGTTGAGAGAGTTGAAATAGAAATTGGTGTAAAAAAGGAATTTCAGCTGAATAAAGGTTTTTAACAAATTTCTTTTGTGAATCTCATTTGGCAACAGAGATTTAGGAATATCTGGTCAACCAACCAACACAGAGACGGCAGGACGTTGCTGAATCACTTCCCTTTGGTATAATATTTTATTATTTTTCATTTGACCCGATTGTGCAGATGACTGAAGCTCAGATGCTGAGAAGCCAGGGCTTAAAGATCAAAGGATAAAGGCATTGAATGTGATGGCTAATTCAAGAACCAGAGTGCAGTCAGGCTCTGGCCCCTTCCTCGTGGCCCCATTACCTACTTTAACTTTTCCTGCTCTCTCCTCTGGCCCGATGCTTCTTTTCCTTGTTTTTTCTGACACTGCCTCCTTCCGCAGGGATTTGAGAGTTCCTCTCTCCGACTTCTCAGTCTTTCCATGTGCCTTTCCCAGTCTGCTCCCTCACCTTCCGTTGGCTCCCCAGGGCTTCAGTTTGGATAGCACCTCCTTCTTTCTGTCTTTTCCATCAACTCTTTGCCTGGCAAAGATTCACTCTGTCTCATCTTATTGCATGGTGGAAGCCATTTTCTCTTCTCTGGTCCATGGAAATCATTGCCTGTGGGTAAAACGACTTGATGGGGCTATTAGGAGATTGACCTTGGAGCTCCGACTGTGACAAGATCTAGAAAGCAGAGATCTTAAAAGATATAAGGGACCAAAATGCACTTTATCTCCCATTATATAGCAATCTCAAGTCCACGCCCTAATCCATAAAGTCCAAAATGGCTCTGATCAGTTTTGGAATTCAGATTATCTTTATCCAGTATTTTTAATGTACTCAGGACTTGACACAGTAGGAAATACACAACATCCTGCCCTTGAAAAATAACCAAAAGGAGGCAAGACAAACATCAATGAAACTGTTAACTGTACCAAGAAGTAGGATGTAATTAGATGCCAAAGTGAATGCTGCCATAGGAGTTCAGAGAACAAAGTTAGCAGTGTGGGCTGAAGGAATTGGAGACTCGGGGAAAGAAGATTAACTTGGGCAGGATCTTGTCAAGTATCTGACTGGGTGGGGGGCTGGTGGGAGAGTATTCCAAAAAGGAAGCTGTCCGTGAAGAGAGGCCGGAAAGACCCAGGTGCACAGGAGGTAGACACACCGTACACCCCTCCCATGCAAAGTTACTTTTTACTTATGGGTGGGTGTGGGTGTGTGTGTGTGGGTGTATATATATACACCCACACACACACTCAGACATAGATGTAAGAAATAGTAGATAATAAGAATATTAGAAAATATTCTAAGAAAATAGCCTGAATGTCAGGTTAAAGACCTTGAACTTTATACCGAGAGAAGCTGAATGTGCTTCAGAACACATAGTAAACTCTTTGTAAATCCCCGGGCCTGTGAGCTCTTTCAGAACAGAGACCGTCTTGCCTCTTTCTGTTTCCCCAGCCCATACTTAGCACAGTGTCTGGTACACAGCAGGTGCTTAATACACGTTTGTGTGAGTCAGTGAATGCTGGGAAAAGAGAGGCGTCTCGACCTTATGTCCATGAGCAAAAGGACCGGTGGAGAAGCCGGCCCGGATCCCCACTTTGGGGCTTGCTGACAGCGCGGCCCTGGATAATAACGCGGCTGACTCCTTTGCACTTCTCTAAAAAGAACAGATTAGTGTGGCTGACCCTCAGTCCCGTGATCTGGCATTTCTTTGGTCCTGAGGATGAAATGTCGGTCTGGCGTTTGTGTCAGCCCAGGAGGATCGGATGCTGGCTTTGGCGGCCGGGATTATGCTGCTTGCCTTTCTGTGAGAACTCACGTCAGTCAATAAGCATTTATTAACTACCTGTTATAGAATGCTGTAAGACTTGCAGAGTACTCTACAAATATTATTTCATTCTATCTTTATGATAGCCCTGAGGGATTGGTGTGGTAGTTATCCCCATTTTACAGATGAGGAAGCAGAGGCAGACAGGTTAAGTGATTTACACAGTTACCCTGCCAGGATATATCTGAGGCTGGGTTTGAATTTGGGCTAAGGTTCCATTGGTTAGACTACCTGGCTGCCTCTGCTCGGATGCAGACGCTGTGCTGAGTGTAGAAGAAGGGCCTTAGCTGAGGCTGGAAGAGGCTAGGAGGCAGCTGGAGCCGGAGTCTGGGGGGAAGTAAACTAAGCCAGGCTCGATGGCCTCCGGGGGAGTACTGTGGTCACCTCTGCAGCTTGCTGTGCAGTCACGGGGGTCTCCTCAGCTCCTGCACACTCACTCACCGAATCTGCTGGCCCTTCCCAGACCTGGCTTTCCTGCCCGCGACTCCCTTCTGACTGCCGGTCTTGTGTCTCAGCACTTAGCAGACAGCTTAAAGCCAACCTGTCCGAGACCAAACACTCTCTGCACCCTAAACCCTCTCCCACCGCCCCTCCAGGGGTAGCTCCGTCTCCAAACTAGGATCATCCTGGATTCCTCCATACCTTATACCTCCATACCTCCCCCCCACCCCCTGTGTCCAAGCTCCTGCCACGGCCTGCGGATCTGCCCTTTGCACCTTCTCTCAAGCACTCCCCTGCTCTCTGACGCTGTTCTCACTCAGATGCAGACCTCATCACAGCACTCCACAGTATCTGCTGGGGGGGGGGGTCCCTCTCCCCGGGCCAGTCCTTCTCCATTCAATGTCAAAATGATTTTCCTACAGTTCAGGAGCCCCATGTCTCACATGCCCCAGTAAACTCTGTGGCTGCCTATTGCTCAGGGTCAGATACACCATCCTCTGTTTGACTTTCAAAGGTCGTTATAACCCAGCTCTCTCCTACCCATTCAGTCTTTTGGCACATTAATCCTTGCCACATCCTTGCTTTTTCTTTTTTTAGATTATATATGTACATTCGGTTTTTTACATATTTCAGTGTGAGTCATGTTGGGAGAGAAAAACCAGAATAAAAGGAAAAAAACATGAGAAAAAACCCGTGAAGATACTATGCTTCAATCTGCATTCAGTCTCCATAGTTCTCTCTCTGGATGCAGATGGCATTTTCCATCCCAAGTTTATTGGAACAGCCTTGGATCACTAAATAGCTGAGAAGAGCCAAGTCTGTCATAGTTGATCATCACACAATCTTGCTGTTGCTGTGTACAATGTTCTCCTGGGTTTGCTTGCTTTATTCAGCATTATTCATGTAAATCTTTCTGAAATCACTCTGTTGATCATTTTTTATAGAAGAGTAATATTCCTTTCCTTTCGTATACCATAACTTACTTAGCCATTCCCCAATTGACGGGCATCCACTCATTTTCCAAGTCTTTAAAGCCCCAAAAAGGACTGCTACAAACCTTTGTGCATTTGTGGATCCTTTTCCCTCTTCTCTGATCTCTCTGGGATACAGACCCAGAAGTGCTTGCCACATATTTTTCAATCCAGTAACACTGGCTTCCTTGCTGTTCCGTGAGCAAAACATTATCTCTTGGCTCCAGATATTTTTTCTAGCTGTCCTCCTTCCCTGGAATATTCTCCCTTCTCATCTGCACCTAGTGCCTTCACTGGTTTCTTTTAACTCCCAAGTAAAATACCATCTTCCACAGGAAACCTTTCCCATCCCTTCTTAATTCTGCTGCTGCTTCTATCTTTTCAATTTTTTTTCTAGTTACATATAAAACCAACTTTTAATGTTCGTTTTTAAAATTTTTAAGTTCTGCATTTTCTTTTTCCTCTCTCCTCCCTGAGATGGCAGGCAATTTGATATAGTTATCCATGTGCAGTCATGCAAAACATATTTCCATATTAGTCATGTTGTGGAAGAAAACACAAACCAAAAGGAAAAAGAAAAAAAGAAAAAAAAGTGTTCTTTAATTTGCATTCAGACTCCCATCAGTTCTTTCTCCGGAGGTGGAGATTATTTTTTTATCATAAGTCATTCAGAGTTGTGTTGAATCATTGTATTACTGAGAATAGCTAAGTCATTTACAATTGATCGTCATAAAATCTTGTTACTGTGTATAGTATTCCTGCAGTTCTGCTCACTTCACTTTGCATCTGTTTATGTAAACCCTTCCAGTTTTTTTCTGAAAGAACCCTGCTCAATATTTCTTACAGCACAATAGACTTCTTACAATCATGTATTACAGCTTGTTCAGCCATTCTCCAATTGATGGACATCCCCTGAACTTCCAATTCTTTGCCACCACAAAAAGCTATAAATATTATTGTATATATAGGTCCTTTTCCTTCTTTTAAAAAAAAAATCTCTTTGGAATATAGACCTACCAGTGATATTGCTGGGTCAAAAAGGTTTTATAGCCCTTTGAGTATAGTTTCAAATTGCTCTCCAGAATGTTTAGATCAGTTGTCAACTCCACAAACATCCTTCCAACATTATTTTCCTTTTCTATCATATTGGTCAATCTGATAGTGTGAGTTGGTAGCTCAGAGTTGTTTTAATTTGCACTAAAAATTTTCATGTTATTGCAGATAGCTTTGATTTTTTTAAATCTGAAAATAGCCTGTTTGTATCCTTTAATCATTTATCAATTGGGGGAATGGCTCATTCTTATAAATTTGACTCTTCCTCTCTATTTGAAAAATAAGAGGAGGGAAAAGAACCCACATGTGCAAAAATGTTTGTAGCAATGAAATGTTTCAAACCACTTCCAATTGTTCACTGAAGAAAGCCATATACACCCAGAGAGAGGGATGTGAAATGTGGACCACAACATAACATTTTCAGGCTCTCGATTGATGTTTGCTTACATTGTTTCCTTTATCTGACTTTTCTTTCTTGTAGATACGATTTTTCTTGCACAACAAGATAAGTGTGGAAATATGTATACATATATTCGATTTGTCAAGTATTTTAACATAATTAACATGTAGTGGATTTCCTGCCATCTGGGGGAGGGGTGGGGAGTAGGGGGGAAAAATTTGTAAAAGAAAGCTTTGTAAGGGTTAATGTTGAAGAATTACCCATACATATGTTTTGCAAATAAAAAAAATAATAAAAATTTTAAAAGGAAAAAATTTAAAATTAAAATTTAAAAAATGTTTGTAGCAGCTCTTTTTGTGGTAGCAAAGAATTGGAAAATGAATAGATGCCCATTAATTGGGGAATGGCTGAACAAGTTAAGGTACATGAAGATAATGAAATATTATTGTTCTATAAAAAATGATGAACAAGCTGATTATAGAAAGGCCTGGAATGATTTACATGAACTGATGCTGAGCAAAACAAGCAGAACCAGGAGTACATTGTATACAATAACAGCAAGAATGTGCAATAATCAATTATGAAGCACTTGGTTCTTCTTGGTTAGTTCACCTATCCAAAGCAATCCCAATAGACTTTGTTCAGAAAATGCCATCTGCATCCACAGAATGTAAATCAACACATGGTATGTTCATTTCTTTTTTCTGGTTTTTTTTTTTTTTTATCTCTCCTATGGTTTTTCCTTTTAGCTCTGATTTTTCTTTCCCAACATGATTCATAAAGTAATGTGTATTAATAAATAAATTTACTAGGAAAAAAAGATAGAAATAAGGCATTTATCAGAGAAACTTACTGTAAAATTCCCCCCCCCCCCCAGTTTTCTGCTTTCCTTCTAATCTTGGCTGCCCTGATTTTGCCATCTAGGGAAGGGGGGGGGGAGGGGCGGCGTCGGACAAGGGCTAATGTTGAATAATTGTCCACACTTGTGTTTCGAAAAATAAAAAGCTTTAATAAGGGGAGGGAGGAATCAAATAAATAAAGAAGCAAGCAAATAAGTAAAATGTCCATTTTATCTCTTTTCTTGGTATATGATATGAAATGTTTCTGCCAAACTGCTTTTCAGTATTCCCATCAGTTTTTGTCAGATAGTGAATTCTTATCCCAAAAGCTTAGATCTTTGCATTTTTCTGAGGGACTCAGGTAGAGGGGGATGGACACTGTCAGAGGCTGCAGGGAGGCCAAGGAGCAAGGCTCAAGAGAAGACCCCTTGGGAGAGCAGCTTTGATCGAAGCTAGACAGCAGCAGATATCCTGTGGACACGTGGTGGGGACAGCTGCCAGCAGGCTGGGTCAGAGGGAAGAGTAGCCAGAAGCAAGAAAGGAGAGATTGCAGTGAAGTGCCAGGGGACGGGTGCTCCTTGGGCTGCCGAGAGGCTGGCCTTGGCACAGCAAAGGGCCACCTGTTCAGGGGAGATGGTGGCAGAAGGCATCGCGGTTGGGCTTTGGATGGACTTCTGCTCCAAGCCTCCTGCCAGCCCTCCCCAGAGGACCAGCCAGGGGGTGGGACAGGAGGCCAAGCGGTCTCGTGCTGGTCACTGTTCACCATAAGAGTGGCTCTGGGGGAAATGGGCAGCTGCTGAGACAGGGATCTTTCTCCCCTTCTCTTTGCCCACCGTTGTATCCCACGCCGCTCCCTTGGCCCTCTCCTAGCAGCCGAGGACACTAAGACTGCCTCCATCCTCTTCCCCACCCCACCCCCCGAAACCTTTAAGTGTTTCGGCCACTTTGATGCATTAAGCACGATGAATTTTTAAAGCACGAGATGGCAAGGCTGCTCTGCCCGCCTTTGCTGAGGATTGACTGAAAGAAAAGGGACTTCAGCAGGGAGAAGAGAACGTGTCCAAGGCTTTTTTGCTTCCTGAACTTCAGATGTGGGGCCTCTCCTCCCACTCTAATTTTATCCTTTTTCTGAAAGCTGCTTCCTCTTTAAATTCCTGAAGGATCACAGCTGCTGAGCAGGGATGAAGGAGGTGAAGGGGGGGCATCCCTCTTCCGGGCTGGGTTGCTTAGAGGCTTGTGTGTTTTCCAGCTCCAGCATTAGGTTGTTCTTTGGATTTCTTGGACACAAGGCAACAGGTGCCTGCCTGAAAATAGCCTATGTCACACGAGCCCTGCGCTGCTAAAATAAACACGAACATCCAGGTGTAACTAATTGACCCATCTGTCTTTTCTGCCAGGAAGTTCTAGCTTAGGAAGGAGCAAGCGCACGGGGTGGTTGGACAGGAAGGATCAGGAAGAGTTCAGCTTGCCCCTCGGGGTTCCATGCAAGGAGGTCCCCGTCCCCTAAGCCAACAAGGGTGAGTCAGGGCATCCTGGGGATCAGGTCCGTCCAGCCCAAACCAAACACTTCCCTACCCAGTCGCCAAACTGAAGGAAGGGCCACCTTCACATCCTAGATCAGAATTGGCGTCCAAGGAGAAGGGAGCTGAGAGGAGAGGCTCCAGGCCAAGCTGGGGGCATCCAGGGACCAGAAGGGAAACATCCCCTCCTCTCAGGGAGCTGCTCTTCCAAGGGGAGAGAGAACTAATCTGTCTCCAAGTGGGTGTAGAGAGAATCCACACCAGAGTTTGGGACGGAGAGGGCTTCCATAAAGGCTGCATCCTGGAGGGGGGTCCTTGGGGTGCATTGTGCTGCAAGGCAATGGCTTTGTCAGGAGTGTGTTCCAGGCCCGGGAGAGCACTGGATAGCCAGGCTGGTTCTGGATTGGGAAGGGCTGTAAAAGCAAAATGGGCAGTTTTATCTTGTCCCTGAGTTTCAGAAGGACGTGACGGCGTCAGAGCTGCACTGTGGTAGCTGAGAGGGGCGGTTTTGAGGCAGGGAGACCGAGGAGCAGGACTTGGCAGTAGTCCCGGTGAGAGGGGACAAGGACATGGCTATTGGAAGGGAGAGTGATGGCAAGGTTGTGTGGAAGCGGAAGCGGCGAGGTTTGCCGGCCGGCCAGCTGTGGAGGGCAGGGGTGGGCCAGAGAGGAAGGGTAGTGGGGAGGCCACAATGCCAGCCTCTCAGGGTCTGTGACAGGAGGGAGGGCCTGGGCTAAGGACCCTGCCATGGACGGCGGCTTGCCGATGCCTCCGGGATGTCCAGTTTTAGGGCAGGGTCATGGAGAATGTGATCCAGGGGAGGTGGGGCTCGCCTTGGGGACAGCCCGGAGGTTCCGGGGGCCAGGGGAGCTGCAGGCCCACTCTGTGATGTGGAAGGGCCCCCGTGGAGTTCCCCAAATCCCACAGAAAATTGGGGCACACGGTTACCTCGGGAAAGAGGCTCCCTGGTGCCCGGGAAGCCTTAGAAGCGGCGCTGGTCTGGCTGGCGTGCCCTCTGAAGATGGGGAGATGCTGCTGGGTGCCCAGCCCTGCCTGCCCTCCACAGGCGTCCCTTCTGCTTCTGCGTCTTACCTCTCGTGGGGAAGGTGAGCTCCAAACCCAGCGCCGCGCTCTGCTGCTGGTGCTACAGCAGTAACAAGAAACCTGCGACATCCGCTGGTGGTGGAAGCTGGAGAAGAAAGCCCCGAGTGTCCCCATGCCTGGTGGCCCTTCATCCCGTCTTGGGGCCGCGTGGTCACAGGGGAACACTCCAGACGAGTGGCAAGGACACGGCGCGCGCCAGTTGTCTCCCCCTTCCCCGGCCCCCTCCCCACCTCTTCTCCCAGCTCTTCCTGCTCAGCCCAGAAGCCTGGCGAGGTCTTTCCTGGCCCCTCTGCTGCTGGGCAGCCGCCGTCAGTCTGGTTCTTTCTGCCCAGTGGCAGCTGTGGGCAGAGGAAGCTGCACGGGTGGCGTGTGGGTCCCGGCACGAGGCCTCCCCAGCCTCCGTCCCCAGGGTGCCCTGTCTGAGCATCCTCGGCTGCCGGACCCCTCCAGCAGGCTCTGGCCTCCAGGGCGCTCCCCCTGGAACAGATGAATGTTTCCGTCTGTTCATCAACATGGCCCCCCGATCCCGGGGAGGGGGGCAGGAATTGCCCAGAGCTGCTCCAGGTGGCCCCATGGAGAGGCAGCTCTGCCGGAGTCGGGAAGACTTGCGTTCAGACCCAGCCCCGAGCCCTTGCTGGCTGGGTGACCCTGGGTAAGTCACTTGGCCTGTGTCTGCCTCAGTTTCCTCCCCTGCTGGGGTCATTGCCAGGATCAGATGAGGTGATCTTTGCACAGCGCAGGGCCTCACACGTAATGCGCACTTTATAATGTTTCCTTCCTTCCACTGGAAAAAGGAAAACTGCAGGAATCATGAAGGGTCCCCAAAATGGGGCTGGCTGGCTGCGGCTAGGTCAGAACTCAGCTTTGCCTGCGTGGCTTGTGAAGATGGGGCTTGGAGCCCGCCCTGATCCTCTTGGGGTTTATCTGCTGCCCCTTCTGCCTGGCTAGCTCCGGAAACGGGGGGCCCGGCGGGGCAGGGGGGACTTCCAGTGCGAGAACTCCCCTCGCCTCTTGAGGCGGGGTCATGGGGAGGGGGAGAGCTCCTGAGCTTGTGTTTCGTCGTTTGCTCCCCTTTTCACCACCACGTTTTGGCAGGCCCCCGAGCACCCGCCGAGCCAGGCTCTCCGGGAGAAGATCTGAGTGGGCCGACGTGCTCCGTGAGGGCTCCCTGTGTGGCTGGGAGCTCGGGCGAGAAAGCCCCCGGGGAGTTTCTTCCTCTGCTTTGAGGGGCCCTCTCTCAGAAGGAGAGCACCCGGTCAGGGAGGCCTGGAGAGAAATACGGCCAGAAGGGGGGGGGTGCTGACCCCAAGGCAGCTGCCAAGGACCGACTGGGGGGGCCGCTTAGGGACCATCTGCCGCTCGGGGCCAGGGAGCTCCTTGTGTGGCGGACCCCCCTCTGCCGTCCTCCCCTCTTAACACCCCCAAGGTCAGAAACGTCCATGGAACTCAAGCAGCAGGCCAGGCGAATGGCAGGAAGGGCCCCTGGCTGGCGGGGGCTGCAGAGGGAGGTCCCCCTGAGGGGGCAGTCAGGGCCAAAGCAGCCTGGGATCGGTGCGAGGCCCCCGGGCCGTGTCTCTGGTGCAGAGTCTCACCGATGCCCTCGTGACAGAGTTCTGCACACGCGGGCACTCCCGGCCTACTCGAGCAGAGCAGGGGTCCCCGGAGAAGGCCGCGTGCGCCTTGGTTGTGTCCCCGTCAGGCTTCTGCACTGCCCCTTGTCCCAAAGAGCCCCCCCAGCACCTTTAATGAAGAGCGCGTGGGCATGCACACGTTTACATTTTAGGACACCGGTAAAGGTTTCATGGTCACCGTCTGTGTGGCGGGTTTGCATTGCTGACCCCGCAGGGCATCTCCGGCTGGGCTTCGGCTTGGGCAAGCGGCCATGCAGCCCCCTCACATCTATTCCTCATGCAAGCCCCCCGACTACGTACCAAGCTCAGATGGCTCTTCGGGGCGCCCCCAGCCTGCGCTGCCCAGCCCCGTCTCGCCCGTCCTCCCTGCCTTGTCCGGCCTGCTCGGGCTCACATCGTCGTCGTTCCAGGTGTGGGTTCTGTGCCATCTGTGGTCAGAGGGGTCACCTCCTTCCGACTCCAGAAGTGCCCGCGTCCAGGAAGCCGTGAGCAGGGGCAGCTCTGAGCCGGGGAACCGAGGAGCAGGCTCCGGCCTCCGGGGCGCTGCCCCCGAAACCGAATGAAGGATTCCATCTGCGTCTCACCATGGCGGCCTCGTCTTTGAGCCGTCCGCAGCAAGGGAACCGGCTGGCATCCTGCTGGGGGCCGGGGGGGGGCAAGGGACCAAGAGCCGTGCGACTGGCTCGGGTGCCCGCCCGCGGGGGGGGCTGCTTCTTCTTTTCCCCTGTGGGGGCTTATTGATACATGGGGCGCAGAGAGGGAGAACCCTTTCTCAGAGGCTCGGTGTCAGCTTTCAGAGGGTGTCCGCAGCCCCTAGGGTGGGTTTGTGGCCCTGCTGGGACGTGGCTTTCCCACACAAGGGGTGAGAGTGAGGGGGATGGGGGAGCTGCTGTTGGGCACTCGCTTGCTCGCCGTGCCCATGCTCATTGCCACGTGGCTCCTGCTCCGTCTCATGGCTTCCTTTGAGTTCCAGCAAAGCCCCCCTTCTGTGGCCCAGTGCCGAGGCCTCCCCACCCAGAGTATCCCCGTGTATCCTGCAGCATCCCGTCTCCCCCTCTGCACTGTGAGCGTGACTGTTGGGACTGGGGGGGGGTCCCCAGTGGGAGCCCAGCCTGGGCCTGGGGGCTGCCTGGTGGGCTAAGACCCTGCCGGAGGGTGCGGTAACTTGGGAGGGGGCTGGCTTTTAGGCCTTCCTCACACTCTCCTAGGTTGGCAGGGGCAGAGGTGGGCTTAGAGCAAGGAGCAGCCTCTGAGCACGTTACAGGGCTCAGAGCGTGTCTTTCTAGCATCTCCCTGGTGGAGCTGGCCAGCTGCCGATGGCCCCGGGCTCCCTCTGGGCCCCAGCCTGCCCCGTGCCCCAAGCCCTGCTTGGGCACTGGTGGACTGAGCTGGGAGGCTCTTGAGACTCCCCCTAGGCTAAGCTTCCCCCGGAGCCTCTCTGAGGGCGGCCATTGGTCATTGCGCTCATCTCCGGCCTGAGTGGGAGCCCTCCCCCTGATGCTCTCCCCCACCCCGCGCAGCTGCCTCGGGCATCCTGGGGACGGCGGGCAAGGATGGCATGCTGAGCATCCCGCGCCTTGGGGGCAGCTTCAGCTGTCGAGGCCTGCCCACGTGTGCTGGGCCTCTTGTTCCCTCCGAGTTGGGTCCCCCCGCCCCCGGGACGGCAGAACTCTGCAGAGTGGGGCTCGGGGCCTGGGAGCGCATGAGGGAGAAGTCTGGATGCTCCCCTCCCGTTTTCTGCCGGCTCCGAGTCCCTGCCCTGGGCGCGCCCCACCTCTGGCGCCCATCGCGCTCTCCCTCAGTCGCAGCCACTGAGTGTGAGGAGCTCCCCTGGGAGCCGAGCCTGCCCTCCACAAGGGGCCGAGAGTCGGGGGGAGGCCGCAAGAGCTGCCGGCTCCCCTTAAGAGAGCTCAGGGGCACTGAGGGAAAGAGCCAGCGAAAAAAGCTGGTCAGGACGAGAAGAAGAGGCAGTGGTGCAGGGGAGAAGTGCCCGGAGAAGGCAGCAGAGGGGGAGGGCAGGGGACCAAGGGGACAGGCGCGGGCGGTGGGCTCGAGCCCCAGTGTGCGGAGGAGACTGGGGGGAAGGGGAAGTCTGGGGAAGCTTCGGTTTTCTGAGGGCAGGCTCTCTGTACCCCAGAGGCACAGTGTGGAGCTTGTTTTGGGAGTCTTGAGGGGCCCAACGGGAGTCCTGCCACCCCCCACCTTTCTGCTTCTCTGCTCCCAGAGCCTAAAGCTGCTAAAGGCAGCTGAGAATTCGGGGTGGGGGTTTGGTTACCCTATTTCTCCATGACCAAATGCCCTGGGAGTTTGCTGGTGCCACCAAAACAAAACAGAACCATCTCCAGCTGATCAGAACCCGGCTGCGGCAAGGCCAGGGCTTGCGTTCAGCTGGGGCTTTGGCAGAGTTGGGTGGGATGGAGGCTGCTTGGAGGGAACGTTTTCTCCATGTAGCGCAGGTTAAGTGGGGGAGAGAAGCTACCAGTCTGGGAGGGTGACAGGCCCCTCGGCGGTGCCGCTGTCAGCCCCAAGGCAGCCTTTGCTCTTGGGCACGGGGGCTGCCGGGCCGGGCCGGGCCCCGCAGAGATGTTCCCGTGGGGACCTCGGGGCTCAGCTCCCGTGTCCCCTCAAACAGATCATGTAAGAGCAGAGCAGCCCCTCACCAGTCCCTTCTGAGCCCCTGGGATTTGGGGGACGTGCCTTTTTGTTAGATAATCACAGTAGGCCCCACCATCGATAGCTGCTCTGACTCTTTCAGTTTCTCCCCCAGAATTTTCCCCAGGATTCTCTGGACATTCATGTGATCGTGTCTTGATGCTCCGTTCTCAGGGTTGTGTTTTGTTTGGTTTTGTTTTCAGTTGTATCAGAAAAAGTCTTCCATATTTCTTTGTACTTAGTCCATCTTCTTTACCCTTTCCCCCTCATCCCTCTGCACAGGGCATAGGGAGCAGTTTACTTTCTGCAGCGTCTCCTTTAGGCTCCTCTCTTCTCCATGTGTTTTTCCCCTCTTATTCTGGGGTAACTCCCTGTCTCCCACTCCCCACCAGAGAAGAGCTTATTCCTTCCCACAGAGCTCTCCTTCAGATTTAGAGAAGCGTCTCCCCTCCCCCTCTCTGCTCCCCAGTGGCCAAGCAAGTGAGCATGAAAGGGGGTCCCTCTGGAGATTCAGCCTCGGGCACCCGGACTCTTTAACAGCATCCCCCAGTCCCTTGGCTCCCAGCTTTTGCACCTTTTGGGGCTGCCAGGAGTTAATGAGGTCAGGACGTGGGCGTTACCCCTCTGGGTCTGTGGCAAAGGTGAGATTTGTTGGGAAGAATGGAGCCCAACCTCTTTCTGGATCTTGGCTTGTTTCAACAAGCCCCCCCGCTGCCAGCACGAGGCCCTGGGGCCCGGCCCCCTAACCCCCGTGTCTGCTTCTGTCTCACACAGGCAGCTGTGTCTGCTCCTGAATGCCGAAAACATCTTCCACTCCATGGCCGACATCCTTCTTCGGGAAGAAGACCTCAAGTTTGCCTCGACCATGGTTCACACGCTCAACACCATCTTGCTGACCTCCACCGAGCTCTTCCAGCTGAGAAATCAGCTCAAAGACCTGAAGACTCTGGTACTCCATCCTCCGCCACAGAGGAGAGACACTCACGGCCCAGCCCCGGCACCCCCCCCCCCACTTCCCCCTCCAGCCTTCCCGGACCACTGGGAGGAAAAAGGAGCTTCCTTCCGGTTTTCTAGGCTGACCTAGCACAGTTTGAATCCCCGTAGGGGAGTAGCCAAGGGCCCTCTCTCAGGAGCCAGTCCCCCTCGGTTTGCAGCATCTGCCTTATGTCTGCAGGAAGGGGGTCGCAGCCAATCAGAGCCCTCGAAGCCTCCCGGTCCCTCTCCCCCTCCCCACCCCAGGCCTCGGTTAGGAGAAAAACATGGGCCCAGAATCGTTTCTGCCAACGGCCAGGGTGATAAAGCGCCTGAAAGGCTTTCTCTGAGGCCCCTGAGGGTAGAGACTGGGGGCCGCTTTGCCTCCTGCAGTGGAGAAGTCTCTCCACGCCTTTCATTTATGAGAGAGACTGTCCGGGGCATGTGGGCATGGGGCTGGCGTTCTGGTTGGTTTTCCTAACCACAGCCCCCCCCCCAGGGCTCCCCACCTTTCTCCTGGGCAGCTGCGCCCGTCTGTGTGCAGCAGCGGCCACATGTTTGGGGTCGTTGGGCTCCATGTGGTGACCGAGTCAGGCTGATTGGCGAGGGCAGGAAGGAGACTGCAGATCCCCAGCTTTCTCCCACAGACTTTCTTTGGCAGACTTTAGAATCCCATCAAGAACCCAGTGTCTCTCATCCCATTTTATTAGAGAGGAAGGAGCCCAGAGCCTGTGGAGTAGAAGAGAATATAATGGGGGGGGGGCAGAGAAGTCGGGTCTCCCTGTGTGCCCGGAGTCCTGAACACGCAAAGCGGGCGTTAGGCTCCGGGGTCGAGAGGCAGCAGGGGAAGCCGGAGACCCCAGGGAGGGGTGAGCACGGGCCTCCTGGCTGGAAGAGGAGCCCAGAGGGCCCAGGGGCACCCCCGGGTCCTCGCTGCCTCCAAATAAGCCTGTCTTCTCCCTTGCACACGGGGAGTTTCCCAGGACGCCTCGCCCAGGCTTGCCAGGGACAAATGAGTCCACAGCTGGAAGCTGCCCTGGCCTTCTTGGAAGGGGCCGTCCCCCCTGGGGTTATTTCCAGACACTTGCACATTCCTGGAGAATTTTCCCTCGGGGCAGACACTCCCTTGGGCCGGCTCAGCCTTGGGGTGACCCCTCCGTAGGCCTGGGGGGGGGGGGGCTGGCCTCCGCCCGGGCCTCTGCTCACTCCTCCATCTGCCTCCCAGGAGAGCCAGAGCCTGTTTTGCTGCCTGTACCGCTCCTGGTGCCACAACCCCGTCACCACGGTGTCCCTCTGCTTCCTCACCCAAAACTACCGGCACGCCTACGACCTCATCCAGAAGTTGTATCCTTTCCCACAGTGGCACAGTGCCGGGGCAGGCACATGGGGACATCGGGGCGGGCACACGGGGATGTCAGGGTGGGCACACAGGAACCCTGGGGTGGGACCCTAGGCTGGGCTCATTGGTGGAGCTGTGCCCACCGGCCCCTGGCCCCCTCCTCTCTGACCCCTGCCACCTTGAAGGCCAGAGTGGGTCAATGGCCCGGCATGGGGACGTCCTCCGCCTCACTGGGACCACAGGGGACGATGCCATGGCAGGACACAGGCCAGAGCAGGGAGGGCTGGCGAAGCAGGAGCAGCGTGCTCAGGAGGGGGACGCTGGCCTGCTCCCCAGGGAAAAAAGGTCCGTTCCCATTTATGTCGGACCTGACTACATGGGGAAACCAAGCGGGGGCTGAGCCAGGGAGCAGGGGCCTGTTCTGCACGGTGTTTCCCAGGGGGAGGGCAGGGCAGGGCGCCGCCTGGTGCCCGGGACGGGCCTGGCATCAGACGGGTTCAGCCCTTCTGTGTCAGGTGCTCTTTCCTTGACTGCGTGTCAGTGGCGATCTGGAGGTCACCGTGGACTTCCTCACTGAAGTGGACAAGCTCGTGCAGCTGATCGAGTGCCCCATCTTCACATGTAAGAGCCCGAGGAGTGAGGGTGCCAGTGGGGGGGCAAGTGCCTTCGTGCGGGGCCCCACTTGTGCCCGACCAGCAGCTCCAGCTCTGAGGAAGTAGAGCAGAAGTTATGGGTCTCTGTGCCAGGGCCTTTGAAACGCCTCTGATTGTGTGGGGGCAGAGCCGCCAGCCGGGGGTTCGAGGGGGGGACGGAGCCTGGGGCTGGAGCCGGGCGGTGGGGGGAGGGGCTCAGCCTGGGAGCCCTGATTCAGGGAAGGGGAAGAGAGAGATGGGGGGACGGAGGCCCCCGTGGAAGTCTGGGCCTTCCCAGCCGTGTCCTGCCGAGCACGGTCAGCACAGGCGGCCACCAGTTAGGCCCAGCCCAGCCTTGAGGTTCGGCTCCCGGGCACCCGCCGTGCCCCTGAGGAGTCTGACCCCCGGGCGGCCCCAGAGCAGTCGCCTCTCTCCCAGCGGTCCCGGCCTCCAGCTGCCGTGGTCCCTGGTCTCCTTCCCAGGGGATCACTGCCCCAGCTCCCGTACATGAGGCCGGCTTATGTCATCAGACCCCCCGGTGATCGGTGCCATGGAGACAGGAGAAGGACACTCCTCCCCAGGGGCTTCCTTTTCCCAGAGATAACAGCCCATCAAGCCTCAAAACCGGCTGTGGCCTCCCAGCTCCCCCCGAATCAGGGAGAGCCCCCCATTCTCATGGGTCACCATGTGCTGGCCAGACCCAGGAACTAGAGCGCGGCTGCTTAAAGAAAATGGGCCGGGGACTTCTGAGGAAGAAAGCCCTAGTGAGAGCTCCCCGGGACAGCACAGGGCTCGGAGCCCAAGAGATGGCCCCAGGCCCCTGCAGCAGCCATTGCTCATCACAGCAACTGCCCCCCAGTCCCCGAGCTTGGGAGGGCAGGTGAGGCCAGAGCCCCCCCCAGGCACAGTCACCCCTGCCCCCTCCTAGCAGAGAAAGGGAACCCCATGTTTCCTCTGGCTGGCTTTTCAAAGGGTCTGTTCCCTAGGGAGCAAAGGCAGTAGCCCTGGACGGGCCTGGCCCTGGCTGCTGCCCTGGGAGTGACTGTAAGTCACTGCGAGTGGGGGATTAGGGGCTCCCCTCAGAGCAGGGAAGGGGGGCGTTTCAGGGAACAAGAGGCATGGGGCGTGTGGCCCCTGCTCAGGGCGCTCTCGTCCGTGGGTGAGGAGGGGCTCTCTGTCTTCAGGAGGCCCAGGGCCCTGTCCCCCCATCTCCCAAGGGTGACAAAGAGCCCGGCTCCGGCGCTGCCCTGCTCTCTTCAGAGCCAGACTCCCACCGCCCTCGCCTGGCTTCGGGGGGATCGCCCGGCCTGGGAAGTCGAGAGGCGGCATCTTGGGGTCCGGCTCCAGTCTGATGTCCCGAAGCATCCGCCAGCCAGCTTCCTCCATGCTGGGAAGCCAGATGCTCTAGTGTGTGCGGGGGGTGTGTGTGTCAGTGTGTGTGTCAGTGTGTGCGTGTGTCTGTGTGTGCGTGTCAGTGTCTGTGTGTCAGTGTGTCTGTGTGTGCATGTCTGTGTGTGCGTGTCTGTGTGTGTCAGTGTGTGTGTGCGTGTGTCAGTGTGTGTGTCTGTGTGTGTGTGCGTGTGTCAGTGTGTGTGTGTGCGTGTGTCAGTGTGTCAGTGTGTCAGTGTGTGTGTGCGCGTGTGTCAGTGTGTCAGTGTGTGTGTGTGTCTGTGTGTGTGCGTGTGTCTGTGTGTGTCAGTGAGCGCGTGTGTCTGTGTGTGTGCGTGTGTGCGTGTGTCTGTGTGCGTGTGTCTGTGTGTGTGTCAGTGTGTGTGTGCGCGTGTGTCAGTGTGTGCGTGTGTCTGTGTGTGTGTCAGTGAGCGCGTGTGTCTGTGTCTGTGTGTGTGCGTGTGTCAGTGTGTCTGTGTGTGTGTCAGTGTGTGTGTGTGTGCGTGTCAGTGTGTCTGTGTGTGTGTCAGTGTGTGCGTGTGTGTGTGTGTGTGTCAGTGTGTGCGTGTGTCAGTGTGTCTGCGTGTGTGTGTGCGCGTGTCAGTGTGTCTGTGTGTGTGTGTGTCAGTGAGCGCGTGTTTAGCCAAATCAGAAAGCGTGTTTTCCCTTCTGCCCCCGCTCACGCCGCCCTAATCCGGCGCCTCTCCCCAGACCGCCCCGTTTACAGCTCTGTGGCACGTGCAGAAGCAGACACGGGGATCTGGTACGAGCGCTGGGCCCTCCCGTGAGGGTGAAAGCCGGGCCCCAGGGGAGGGGGCGAATCCGCAGAGAGCCAGGCTTGTGGTGGCTGTGGTGGGGGGCCGGGGGCCGGCTCCCCTTCTCCTTTACTGGGCTTGCAGGCTCCGGCTTCCTTCTCCTCCCGGCTCCCTCATCTGCCCTTCCTGAGGGTGAGGGGCCAAGGCGAGAAAGAAAGAAAGATGGGGCTTTGGGACGGGAAGAGATAGCATCTCCCCTTTGTTCTCTGTGTGTGAGAGACAGAGAGAGAAAGAGGGAGGGAGAGAGAGAGAGAGAGAGAGAAAGAGGGAGAGAGAGAGGAGGAGGAGGAGGAAGGAGAGGGGCTGTTCTCCCTCTGAGGAAGGACTGGCCTCCCGTGGGGGAGGCCGGGGGAGTGAGCTCAGGGTGGGGCGGCTCTGGGCCACAAGGCCCGGGGAGGGGCGGCCCGGTTCTCCTCGACCTCTCAGCGAGACCCCCGTCTCTCCTCAGACCTGCGCCTGCAGCTGCTGGACGTGAAGAACAACCCCTACCTGATCAAGGCCCTGTACGGGCTGCTCATGCTTCTCCCCCAGAGCAGTGCCTTCCAGCTCCTCTCCCACCGCCTGCAGTGTGTGCCCAACCCGGAGCTCATGCAGACCGAGTAAGTGCCGGAGGGCAGAGCACGCAAGCGGGCTGGGGTGGGCACCGAGCACAACTACGGCCTCCTGCCCACACGCAGGCCTTCTGGTGCCCGGCTGCCGAGAGGAAGCAGCCCGAAGCCCCGGGGCTTAGTGGGCAGTTTGATGGTGTTTGATAGCCCCCTCCCCCCGTCTGTGATGTGATCCACAAAAAGGGAGTTGGTGAAAGGGGAGAAATGTGGGCAGCCCCAGCAGACGGGTCTCACTGCCACCCCCCGGTTCCAGAGGCTGGGCCCCAGAGCCCCAGCCCTCAAGGACAGAGAAGGCCTCTGGTCGTCAGCCCACCTCCCAGCGCAGTCACGGAGAAGCTCCTGAGGGGCCCCCAAAGCTTGACGCCCTTTGCCAGCTGTGGGCGGAGGAGGAGCAGCGGCCCGGGGCCGCCCTGTTCTGGGGGTGCCGGCCTGTCCCAAGCACGCCCACCAGTCCCAGGGCCCGGGGGGGGCGGGGCTCCCACGCGGGAGTCGTCCCGGCCGGGCGCTGGGAACCCGTTGGGTTTTGTCTATATTTGGTAACCCTCGGAGGGCTCTGCCTCATCCACAGGCATTTGGCATCCGAGATGGAAAATTTCACTTGTCAGGTCACCATGGTAACGAGCCGAGCCAGGGAGAAGATTCCCACTGAATGGAGGGAGCCCGGCTCGATCCGGTGCCCCCGTTTGTTTGGAATCCCTCCCTCCCCACCCCCACTGCGGGTGCCTCAGCCAGCCTTGCCGCAGCCCCGAGGGCCCCTGCTCTGGGCTTGGGGCCCTGCCGTGGCCGGCCCTCACCCTCTCGCCAGACCTCTGCCCGCCGGCACCCGCCTTGCTCTCCCAGAGAGGAACGGGGGGTCTGTGCTCCAGGCCGGGGGTGCCCGTGGAGCTCGGGCCCAAGGAAGGCCGGCCGCTGGCTTCTCCTTCCCAGCTCCTTTCCTAGAGAGAGTTCAAGGGCACTGCTGGGACTTGCTGGCCCTCCTCTCGCCCACGTGGGCCCCAAGGGCCGGCGGCAGCCGGGCAGCCTGTCTCCCAGCTGACCGCCCCCCCAGAGAGCAGGAAGGAGGCTCACCTGGACTTTTTGCCCGGCAGGCTCCTACTCTGCTTGGCCGAGGGAGGGCTGGGTCCCTCTGCCTTTGGAAAAGGGGGGGAGGGAGCCCCCTGCCCTCCCTCAGCCCCCGCGGGCCAACCTGATTAGCAGTGACCTATATTCCATCACGCTCCCAAGTGGCCGGCCCCCCTCCCCGGGCTCGGCGTTGTCCCAGCAAAAGGCACCGGTGGGGTGTGGTGGGCGCAGGGCCCTCACCCAAGCGTCCCTGCTTAGGGAAGAGCTCCCAGACTTCTGGGGACTCCCTGGGGGCTCTTTCTGTGCTCAGGGGCACTAGCTCTCCTGGGACTGAAGGAGGACAGACCCTCGCCAAGCTGGGGCCCTGCCCCCCCAGGCCTCCTGAGCCCCTGGAGGAGAAAAGATTTCGGGTTAAGATTCAGAGCAGGAGATGGCCTGAGACCGATCTGTGCAGAGCTGCCAGGGGTGACCATGGGAGGGGGGGAGGTCAGGGCCAAGGGCATTTATGAGTCGTCATCTGCTTTGTGCCAGGCGCCGTGCCAAGGGCTAGGGATACAAAGAAAGGCCAAGCACGGGTGCCCGCTCTCCAAGCACTCGGGCACCTGGGAAGATGACCAGCCGGTAGTTGGGTCAGACAGCTGGAGGTGATCTGCCACGGCCAGAGGGACTGGGAGCAGGACTTGAGGCCCAGCCAGGGGGGCGCCCGGAGTCGGGAGGTGGAGGGTCTTGGGAAGGGCCGGCGTGGCTGCTGCAGGGGCTCTGTCCCTTTGGCTGGGTGGCAGGGTCTCCCAAGAGTGGCTTCTCCACGAAGCTCACAGTTTCAGGTCCCCTAGACTCGGGGCTCGTGGGGCGATGAGCACAGCCCAAGTCCAGGCTCTCCTGGGGAGTCTGTCACGGTTGGGCTCCCTGAAGCATTGGCCCCAGGCTCGAGACCCTCCTCGGGATTCTGGCCCCGGAGGCGTCATTGGGCTCTTCCACAGCTAGCGAATGCTTTGACCTCGGCCTTGGTCCTAAGCAAAAATATGAGGGGAACGGGAGGAGCTTAAAGGGGTGTCTGGGGCAGCCGGGCTGGGCATCCGATTGCACAGTGAGGGGGCGTGAGCTCGCTGCCCGGGGGCGCGGTGGGCTCTCATGGCAGCTGGGCTGCCGGGTCAGGTTGCCCAGGGAGTGGGAGCAAGCAGCTGAGCTGGTTTTCAGAGACACTTGCTGGTCCCGAATGCCATCTTCTTGGGAGTGGCCTTGTCATCCAGGAACGTAGTCCTGCCCACAGGGGCCTGGGCATGAGCTGGTCTGGAGGGGACACCTCCTCAGGGCTCCTCCAGGAAAACTAGTGACCAGAGCAGCCCCAGGGGACCAGCATCCAACCCAAGCCAAAAAGAGCCCAGAAAAGCGCCCCCCAGAGGCGAGAGCAGGCAGCCCCTGCTGGGGTCCACCTGGCCTCTGGCCATGGTCTGCCTACTCATTTCTGCCCTAGGCCACCCCTGTGCTGCCATCTCCCTGGGAGCCCCTCATCTTGTTCCTTCTGCTCGTGAAGCCCTTGGGGAGCCCAGGGGTCGGTGGGTGCCTTGTCTGGGTGTCGTGGGGCGTGGGTAAGCGCGTGTCCGGGGATACCGAGGCGGTCAGCCAGCCTGGGTGGGAGAGAGCTGGAGCTGGAGCTGGGAAGGCCTCATCTCAGCTGCGAGCTGCCAGGCAGACCCCCGACCTCCGTCTGCCTCAGCTTAATCTACAAAGCGGGGACAATAATGTGCTGACACCCCCCCCCCAGAAACACCAGGGGGACTTGGGGTCTCAGGCCCAATCTCCTCAGGGAGACCTGAGCCCCCCTCAGGAGGGGGATGACCCTGGGAGCTCCCGAGGCGTGTCAGCGGGGTCGGGTTCCCGGCTTTGACCCAGGCTTGAATCTCCCAGAGGGCCTTTAGCGTGGCCCTTCCCAGCTGTGGGCCCTTCCCGGCCATGGGCCCTTCGGGCCTGCTCTGAGCCTTGAGGAACACGGGCTCCCCAATGCTGCCCAATGGCCTGGGCCCCTGTGGCCGACCCAGCCAACTTTGGGGAGGAATCCCTACCCAGGGCGGGTCTGGAAGCCAGAAGCTGCAAGGCTGCCATGTCCTCCTTGGGTCCCAGCTGCCTCCTGGCATCCGGCAGGCACCGTGGGCCCTGCACAGGAGGTGGAGGTTGAGTCCCAAGTATAGGGAGGAACTCTGTACCTGAGCCAGCCAGTGCCAGAGCTCCCCTCGGGCAGCCCCCCACTTAGGGCCACTCTGTCCTGGGAGGTGGGAGCATCTCCTCCGCGGGCCTCCGGCTCCCTCCGAGGGAAGGGGCAGAGCTGTGGTTTTGCTTCTCACTGAACCCCAAAATGTTAAATATTCTGTTAGAATCTCAGCAAAGGAGTAAGAGTGCAGCCGCGGGGGCTCGGGGCTCAGGGCTCGGCAGAGCGCACTTTGGTCGGGAGCCTGTGGGACGTTGGGGCTGCAGGGTACGGGACCCTTGAGGATGGGGAGCGGGACTAAGGAGGCAGCGTGTGGAGCGACCCCAGGATGGCTAGGGGAGGGCTCGGCTGCCAGTGTCCTGGGCTGCCCCGGAGCCCCCCTCTGCAGCCTTTTCCAGGACTTACCCTGACCCGCCCCCAGGCCTCCTCCCTCCCAGCCAGCTGCCCCTTGGCCTGTTCCTGGCTCGGATGTCGTTCCGGTCCCCTCCCCCCCCCAGGGAGAAACTCATAAACAGGAAATGCTTCCCAGCAGGGTCTGCTCTGGGTTGCGGCTCCAGTCTCCTCCCTACCCCCGTCAGACCGGGGGCCACAGGGATGGGGGCCAGGAACCAAGATGGACGGCCCCGGGCATCCACCAGCACTGGCTCCGAGCTCCGGGGCGAGGGGACACGAGCCAGCGGTGGTCTCAGCCCCCTGTAAGCTAGGAGACCCCCGAGAGCCGCTGCAGCAGAAACCTTCCTGCGCCCAGCAGGCTGCTGTCCCGGGGCCCGGGGCCCTGTCACTGCCCGCAGCCAGTCGCTGGGTGACCCCGGCCCTGCTTATCTGAAAAATGAGCTGGAGCAGGAAATGGCAGGCCAGGTTGCAGTGAGGGAGCGGCGCGGCCCCCGAGCCGTGGGCCCTGCTGTCCTTGTTCTTGGTGGGCCCGTCAGCCCCTCGCCTGCATCGGGCCTTCCCTTTGACAAAGCCGGCTGGGCACCTTGTCTGCGGGCAGCACCCCCAGAGCCCGCTCCCTCTGCCCCCGAGGACGAGGGGCCTTGTCCGTCCCTCTCCAAATCCAGCTGGATGGCCAGGATGGCCACACTCGTGCCCTTGGGCTCTCCGGCCACTTCCCCCACAAAGCCTGCGTGTGTGCCAGCCCGGGTTAGGCCCGGGACGCTGTGCTTGAACCCCAGTCCCTGGTCTTGGTCTCTGGTCCTCCACGCTTCTGTCCCAGGCCCAGGTCCCCAGACGTGGCCCAGACTCCCTGCTCTCACTGGGGCCCTTCTCTTTCCTCCTCAGGGACAGTGTGAAGACGGCCCCCAGCTCCCGGAAGGTGGATTCCCCCAGCATTGACTACGTGGAGCTCCTGCAGCACTTTGAGAGGGTCCAGAACAAGCATCTGGAGATGAGACACCAGCGGAGCGGGCGTGGGGACCAGCTGGACCGCAGGATCGTTCTCTGAGCCCTTTGGCACACACAGCTTGGGGTCAGAGGACCACTGTGGCCTTCCTTCCCAGGACCCTAGGGGGGAGCTGGGCAGGTGTGGCTAGGCCACCCCCTAGCCAGATAGGAAGCCCATCCAAGGGCACAGGAAGCATCGCCTGCCCCTCCTACCCACCTCTGCCCCGTGCCCAGGAGGGCACCAGCTGCTGCTTCCCGGCCCTTCCCGACTGGGCTCGAGCAGCAGTGGCAGCTCCCTCGGGGGCGGCCTGAGACGCGCCCCTCTGCTCAGAAGTAACCCCCCACCCGTAATCAGCCTCTTTTTAACCAGCCCCTTTGGTTTGGACTGGGAGCAGAGCTCGGCTGCTCCCTCCCCGAAGCCCAGGTCTCGGCATGTAGGTGTCTACCCACGTGTATGTATATATTCTGGCTCCTAATCTCGTCCCCGCCTGGGTCACGGAGGTTTGTATGGAACGGTGGAGAGCTCCCACCTAAAAATAAAGGAATGATGCTAAATTCTAGCCCCCGGACTTGTGCCACCTCTTTCTTTGGAAGCTCCCTTACTAAGCCCGGATGTTCTTCAGCAGCCTCTGTCCTTTCAGCCCTGACTCCATGGCATCACACCAGAAGGCCTCAGTAAGCCAGACCCTCCCTGGCACCCAGGAGGTGCCCATGAACACTGGGGGCCATGGTGGGTTGTCTTCTCCTCCCCCCTCAAGCTGAACTAAGCAGGAGGCCTTGTGCGGAGGCAACCTAGCCCAGCAAGGAGCCACTTGGACTTCCGACCTCCTCCCAAAGGCCTCTGAATTACCGACAGAACCAGTTTTTATTTTTAAAATAACTTCAAATGGCAGCGTACACCCTGCAAAATTGAAATGCGATTTATTTCCCCTATGGTGTCAGGACCGAGGGGAAGGCCCCTCTGGCAGAGGCTTTCCAACTAGGGGGCCAAGAAGATGGGGGAAACTGAGGCAGGATCACATGGAGGAAAGCCAGGAGAGCCGATCCCCACCCTGTCCTTGCAGCTCCCCGGGGATCCGGGCCAAAGGCACCAGGAGACATCCCTGGGGGCACTGGCATAGTCTCACCCAGCTCCACAGTAGCTGACTTTGGCTTGAACTAAGTTCCCTGAGTAGTTCTGGCTGGGTCAGTAATAGGACATGAGTCCCTCCCAGAGGAGAGAGATCGGATCTGTGATTTCCTGAGGGAACTCCCAGATGAGGAAATCACACCTCTTCTATAACTTAGAGGCGCCAAGCTTGAGTGACAGGCTCTGGGGCTGATGTCCCAGGAGGCAGGACCTGAAGCAGGGATTCGTCCCAGCAAGCTAAAAACTGGGGGGAGGGGGAGAGGGCAGCTAGGTGGGCAGTGGATAGAACACCAGCCCTGAAGTCAGGAGGACCCGAGTTCAAATATGATCTGGGACACAACACTTCCTAGCTGTGTGACCCCGGCAAGTCACAACCCCAGTTGCCTCAGCAAAATAAGTAAATAAATAAATAGGGGAGAGGGGGTGCAGAAGAGAGAAAGGAAGCCGGGCCTGCCTTCCAGGATCTTACATTCTGTAGGGCAAGAAATATATGCAAGGCAGTGTCCCTCTCGGAGGTCTCCAGCGGCTGGGGGATGGGGAAGAACTGCACGGAGAACATGGCCCTCAAGCTAGCCGGAGGGACAGGCCCAGGGACAGCTGGGAGGGCCCCGGAGGGCCGTCCGGTCTGGCTGGGAAGGGGAGCAAGGGAGCTTGTGAAGGGTTACCAGGCGCTCTTTGGAGACTGGGCACTGCACCGGGTCCGACCAGTGTGACCACCCGCGACCCGAGCTGGCTTGCCACAAACTGGGGTGGTGATGGGGCTGGTCTCCCTGGGTCCCACATGGAAGGGAATGCTCATTTGACTTTTAAGCCATGGACCAGACAGACCTCACGGCCTTG
>JAJPUD010017506.1:0-14707 GCA_023553655.1 Myrmecobius fasciatus
TTCCTCTTCTTCTAGTGTTATCCCTTTTCTATCTCTAATTTCTTTTTCAGTTTATCATATCATAATAATCATAAAATCACAATAATCATATGATAATAATCATAAAATCACAGTAATTGTATCATAATCATAATGTAATAATAGAGTCATAAAAACAACCCTCATTCTATAAGTATCTATAACATAAATATAGTTCTCAAGAGTTATTTTTTCTTGTTACCTTTTTATGTTTCTCTTGTGTTCTGTGTTAGTAGATCAAATTTTTTGTTCAGTTCTGGTCTTTTCAGTAGAAATAGGTGAAATTCTCCTATATCATTGAATGACTATCTTCTTCCCTGGAAGAAAATGCTCATTCTAGCTGGGTAACTTATTCTTGGCTGTAATCCAAGTTCCTTTGCCCTTCGGAATATCTGATTCCAGGCCCTTCGATCCTTCAAAGTAGAAGCTGCTAGGTCCTGTGTGATCCTAATTGTGGCTCCCCGATATTTAAATTGTTTCTTTATGGCTTCCTGTAATATCTTTTCCTTGGTATGATAGTTCTGGAATTTAGCCACGATATTTCTGGGGGACTTAATTTTTGGGTTTCTTTCAGGAGGTGATCGGTGGATTGTTTCAAGGAGTATTTTGCCTTCTGGGTCTAAAATATCAGGGCAGTTTTCTTTTATGATTTCCTGGAAGATAGTGTCTAGGTTCTTTTTTTCATCATGGCTTTCAGGAAGCCCTATAATCCTTAGATTGTCTCTCCTAGATGTATTTTCCAAGTCAGTTGTTTTTCCTAGAAGATATTTAATGTTTTTCTCTATCTTTTCATTTTTTTGTTTTTGTTCAACTGATTCTTGAAGTCTTGATGAGTCATTCATTTCCAATTGTTCGATTCTAATTTTTAATGTCTTATTTTCTTCAGTTATTGTTTTTAGTTCCTTTTGCAATTGACCAATTACATTTTTTTGTTCATTGCATTCTTTTTCCATTTTTTCTATTTTATTTTGCAGTGATCTCATTTCATTTCCCCATGTTTCTTCTAACTGTCTTTTAAATTTTTTTATGCAATCTTCAAAGAAAGCCTTGTGACATGGAGACCAATTTATGTCTCTCTTTGGGGCCTTTTCTGGAGTTGCTTTACCTTTAGGGGCCTCAGGATTTGAGGTCTGTTCTTCCCTCTCTCCATAAAAGTTGTCTATGGTGAGAGCTTTTTTTGGTTTTTTATTCATTTTTTTTTAAAGGTGTGAGGTCTGTTTAGGGTAAAGGTGGGACAGCTGCTTTAATTTGCCCTGGGGGAGTTCTGCTGATTGAGTTATTTCAGGAACTGGGCAGCTCTGCTGATTGAATTATTTCTGGTGCTTATCAGTCCTGTTGTTTGATTGATTGCTTTAAGGTGCTGTGTAATGGCATCTAGTTATAATGCTCATCAGGGGTTCACTGGTTCACAGTCTATCCCCCTCAAAAGGCAGACCCTCCAAACCACCTGCCCACAATCAGGACAAATTGTTCCATGAGGTCCGCAGAAGACTCCCATGTGTGTGAAAAGCACAACACTCCCACTCCTGTTCCGACTCCTGTTCCAGCTCCCTGCTCCAGCTCCCTGCCCTGGTCTCCCTGCGCTGCAGTCTGGGTTCAGTAGGCCACCCCCCTGCCCAATTAAAACAGACCTGTTTTGAGGTTCTTCCAGAGTATCTTCTTCTAGAACCGTGTTGTTCTCCAGATATTGTGGATTTTTTTGCTTCAGAATTAGTCTAGAGGCTTCATATGTTGTTGGTTTGAGGGGAGGTTAGAGGAGGTTACAGAGACTCCTGTCTGATCTCAGCCACCATGGCTCCACCTCCAGAAGGAAGTCAATATTATTGTTTTATAAGAAACAACCAACAGAATGATTTCAGAGAGACCTAGAGAGATTTAAATGAACTGATGCTAAGTGAAAGGAACAGAACCAGGCAATCATTGTACAGGGCAACAAAAAGATTATATGATGACTAATTCTGATGAACATGACTTTTTCCAACAATGAGATGATTGATGCCAATTCCAATGATCTTGTGATGAAGAGAACCACCTATACCCAGAAAGAGGAATGTGAGAATTGAATATGGATCACAACATAACATTCTCACTCTTTTTTTGTTTTCTTACTCATTTACTTTGCTTTTATTATCTGATTTTTCTTGTGCAACAAGAGAATTGTATAAATATGTTTATATATGTTGGATTTAATATATCTTTTAACATATTTAACATATATTGGATTGCTTGCCATCTCGGGAGGAGGTGGAGCGAAGGAGGGGAAAATCTGAAACACAAGGCTATGTAAAGGTCAATGTTGTCAAATTATCTGTGCATATGTTTTGAAAATAAAAAGCTTTATAAAAAGAAAGAAAGAAAGAAAGAGAGGGAGAGAGGAAGAAAGGGAAAAAAGAAGACTTAAGAAAGAGAGAAAGGAATTTTAAAAAAGGACTGGGGGAAGAGAGGAATGAAGGAAAGAAAAAAGAATTTCATAGCCACTTACCATAGGGAAGCAATGCTCCCTTCTCTAAAACTAGATATCTGCATTAGATAAGTTCTGAAGTTCATTCAGGTTTGGCATTTTAGAATTTGTTCTTTGGCCTAAAAAGGAGGGAAAGGAGATCTTACTGGGGTGCTAGGAAAGGGAAGGGAAAAGTGAATGAACAATTTCAACTTAAAAACATAAATTGATCATCATAAATTAGCAAGGAATTAAAAACAGTAAACCCTGCCTTGCAAAGGCCTTTTATCTAGAGAAGGCTTCATTCTGGTCCTCCTCCTTGGCTCTCCCCTTCACCTCAGTCTGTGGCCTAAGAGGGGTCTGAGAGGTAAGTCCCCTTCACCAATGCTCCCAGCTTTCTCTTTACTTCTTCTAAGGTCATGTATCAATCAAGGTACTTTTCTGGGAGTGGAGGAAATGTAAACTTGACTTTGAACAATGCGGAATGAGAGCTGCTATTGGTGAGGATAAGCACAGATGTAAAGGGGCACAGGAAGTTGAAGATGCTTCAGTGAATGGGCCTGGGAACTTGTTTTAGGGAAGAGGTGGGTGGGAAAAGAAATCTGGCTTTCAATTTGTCAGACTCTGAGACTTAACAGTTCTTTACAGCTGTCTCCCAGAGACTGCAGAATTCACATGTTTTTTGGTCTTGCAGCACTCTAAGTTGATTAGCTAAACATAGAGATCATCTGGTTCTCCTCTCAGTTGGTCATTTATCTATAAATAAAGCTGAATTCCTAGGCAAAGAGACAGCTCATTCATCAAAAAAGTTATTGGCTAAGATAAATGTTATTATCCAAAATACTCATCCACAGATCCACAAATGCCTTCTATCTTAGGCATAAGATTCTTCCATAGAATGTAAGCTTCAAGAATCAGAGATCTACAGAAATTTTATATTTGTGATTCTGGGCACCTAGTAGTGCATAGCATCAACATAATAATTACTTGATTGCTATAGAACCCTATCAATGTCTAACATCTTGGTATCCTTTATACATAATGTTGGGTAAGATGTAAAAGGGATTACAAAGATATCACTTAACTAAAAACTTAGAACTATTACAGTAATTTTTTCCAAAGGTTTCTGGCAAATGGTGAATCCTACATATCACTGAAATCTCTTGAATTCCACAGGTCACTGAGGGTCAAGTATTCTGCCATCCCTATATTTGAACTACCTTCAACTCATATTCCTCCCTTTTAATGGAAATGAGTAATTTCTTCTTTTCCTTTATTTTATCATTACTGTCCAGCAGGATCTTCTGTATCAGAATCTTTTTCCATATTTATTGTCAAATACATCTGTGGCCTACAGTCTCATGTCCATCTATTCAGTTCTGCTTATTGTTATTCCAAGTAACAAAAAATCATAAAAAAATGATCAAATCTGACAAAGGAGAATTAGGGGCAGATTGAAGTATCTGATAGGAGATAAGGAGAATGGAAACTTAAACTGCTTTTTTACTTTTTTTTTTGAAAATGATGTAAGTTCCATGAAAAAAGGAGCTATGTAATTTATTTGGTCATTGTATGTCCAGTTTCTAGTAGATTTTGTACATAGCTAAAAATAAATGTACTACTCTATTTCCTCAATATATTGTGTTTTCTGACATTTCAAAACTCAGCTAAAATCTCACTTTTTCTTTTTTTAATTTTAATATTTGATTTTCCCAATTGTATATAAAAACTTTTAATCTTTATTTACATACCATTTGCAATTCTGAGTTCCAATTTTTTAACCTTTGCTCCCCTCTTTGAGAAGGCAAGTAATTTTACAAAGGTTACACATGCTTAATCATATAAAACATGCTTCCATATTAGTAATGCTAAAAAAGAAGAGACAAAAAAAAAACCCAAGAAAAATAAATATATCTGAGAGTGGAGGCTTTTAACAGAGAAACTTTCTATAAAAATTCTTCCTAGTTTTTTGTTTTCCTTTTCATTTTGGCTGCACTAATTTTTTTTGGTAAAAACTTTTAAAAAATTAATATAATCTAAATTATCATTTGATCTTATATAATGTTCTCTTGTTTAGTAATAAATTCTCACATTAAGGGGCAGCTAGTTGGTGCAGGGGATAGAGTACCAGCCCTGAAGTCAAGAGGACTTGAGTTCAAATTGGGTCTCAGATACTTAATACTTCCTAGCTGTGTAGTCCTGGGAAAGTCATTTAACCCCAATTGCCTCAACTAAAAATAAATAAATACATTCTTACATTATCCATAGATCTGATAGATAAATTAGTATTTTTGTGCTCCACAAATAATCTTATGGTATTATCTTTTACACTTAATTTTGACCTCATCTTGATATAAGTTGTGTGGTGTTAGTCTTTAACTATTTTCCAACAAATTGTTTTCCAGTTTTCCTAGTTTTAGTTAAATAATGAGTTTTTTGTGCCCAAATTCTGGATCTTTATGATACTTACCATTTGGTTAAGGGAAAAATCACCCATTTTTTTGACTTTTTGTAAATATTTTGTTTTCCTGTATCTTTCTTAATAAAAACAAATGTTTTATTTTGTGTAAATTTTTTTTAGAAAATTCAGGGAAAATGTGAACTTTCATTATTTGTTTTTAGAGAACTTTTGAAAAGAAGGTGTTTTACGAAGCTCCACTTAAAAAATCAGCTAATGGCCATGATGCTACTATGTCAACACACTCCAGCCTGCACTCCTATATTTACCACACTGGGTATGAATAAAGGAACTTTTATTCTACTTTAGAATAACCCTTAAAAGGGTTTCATTCCAAATATTTTGATAACTTATTTTAGGGTGTGCAGATCATTATGTACCTCAGGCCTTTTGGGGAAAAAAAAGCAGTGAACTGAGAATTGCTATGAGTGAAACACTTAAAAAGTTAATGGATTTACATTAGAAAAAGTTAATATTTATAACACTTTTGACAGAATAAAATTTCATTTATTAAAAAGTGTATCTTATAAAATTTCATGTGTGAAGATCCTTGAGATTTTTATAATTTAACTTTTAATTAGACTGCACAGATTATTTTAAATACTTCCTTTGATTATGTGTTGAGTACTATAATTTGTTGTCTTGTGTAGAAATAGTGGAATTGGCATTTGCTTTCCTATCTACTTTAGAGCATCAGATAAGGATAATTTCATTAATTCCTGTCTAAATGATGTTTTAGACTGAAACCTCAGGGCTAAAGAATTGAGTCTTAATTGACTGTAACATTCAGCCTATTCCTGTAGACAAATTAAATTAATCACAATATTTGAAAATGCTTCCCTAATAATTTCCAAGAGAAAGAAAAAGAATCTTTCCCCCTGCAATGGCACCAGTAAAAATCATCTCATTTGTCATTGCTATTTAATCCTTGTGTTGCAAAAGTATTAGGTACAAAAACTGAGATAGAAAAAAAGACTATCTTTTTTATCTAACCTGAGACCATGGTGATGCTGGTCACATATCAATTTGATATTTCAGATTTGTTTCATCATAAGCATAATGCCTTACTGCATAATCACAGCTAATTATCCTTTTTAGAGTTCAAGTGTTTTCCAAACTTAATAATGTTCATGCATCTATTTATATACCCCAAGATATTTGTACAACTCTTTTTTGTGTTCTGTCAAAAAATATAAATCATTTCTTTTCACAGTTCTGAGATTTTTTTCATTAACTGGATAGTAAATAAGTAAATAAAAATAATAAGTAAAAATTGGAAGAGTTTTGTTGACAAAAAATTTGGGATATAATTATGCTTGAAACAAATATATTTTTAAAGTTTTAATAGATACATTGGGGCATAAGACAGATGGTGGGCTTAGAATCAGGAAAATGGAGGTTTAAATGTGACGACTTGCATGTATTCCTATGGGTCTCTGATCAACTCATGAATGTATCTCAACCATTAACGTTCTTTGGTGAATGGAGTACTCACAGAGTTTCCCCACAATTATAACATGTGTACATCATTTACATATTTTAGTATATAAATTTTTAAAATAGTGAATGGAAGAGGACTTATTCCATTCATCTTCAATTAAGGAAGGTAAAAGGTTTTTTTTGTCTATTGGAAAAATACATAAATCATTAGGCTGTAAGTAATCCATATCTGAAATTTAAATACTAATCCTTGCATAAGAAAATTTACCATGCAGCCTCACAGTTTCTGTTTACAAACAGAAGTTGTAAAAATCTTTGTGTATTTACAAAATATGAGAAATAATTATGTATTTTTGAATTGCTGAAGTGTTTAGAAAGAAAATGTATGTCATATCTACCAAGAGCTAAAAAAAATGGGTGTACATTAAATCAACCAAAGCCTGTACAATATAATTGTAGAAGACAGCCCAGCAGATGCTATAATTCTATGAATGACCTCTCAAATTATCCATTTTTCCATTTACCCAAAATAAATAAATAAATTTACAACTGTTATCCAAACAGTTGAATTATGTAAATTCCTCACAAATAAAACAGGAAAGACATAATTTGATGAGCAGTACTGAAGAATTACACTATCATTTTAAAAATACTTCATCATATCTATTTAGGTGGAACATAGGTCAGTGAGTCATAGAACAATGAGGAGTTTATGTTTCTGCTATCAAATATCTAGGTGGCCTTTTTGAAAATTGCTTACCTGTCTGAGATTTGTTGTTGTTGTTGTTGTTGTTGTTGTGTTTTTTTTTTTTCAGTAATAGGAATGATTGTCTTTGGATAGTGATCTAGCAGGTATTATTTAATAATTATTTTACCATATAACTTTGCATTTGATGCATATACATTATCTCCAAAGATGTCTTTATTTTTGATTGATATTTATATTTTGACTTGATGAGTTCTCAATAACCTTGAAGGAAAGAAGCAATGTAGATCAGTAATGATGTATCTATCTACTTCTTTAATCCTTATTTAGGGCTCTTTGCAGGAGCTAATTAAGGTTATTTCTGAAAATACAATTACAAAATTACTTCTTCTGAGTAAATATCTTCTTTAAAATTTAAAAGGATTAAGCAGAAATGAGCTAATGTCTCTGTAATTTTCATTTAATGCACAGAAAAAAGAATCTTACTGTTCTGTTCAGTATAGACAGACAACTAATTCTACCCCATTATAAAGGCAGGTTTTTTTGCTATATATTCCTGGATAGATTGTCTTTCTCTGCTTTGTCATTTCTACTTTAATCTCCTTTAAATTACTATTAGATCAGAATATCCCTGAATTATTTTTAATCATAGTGGCATATCTCAATATCTGATTGATATTTCTCCTCTCCAACTCTTTACTGTAACACAATTCACTAGTTCAAAGGACATTTTTGACCAAAGTAATTGAATTTTTAGCTCTAGTTAGATAAATGTTACTTCTGCCAGTTACTTTCAGGAAAATTTGGAGATACTTTGCCCAATTCCATTAATAAAACACATTTTTATTATATGACATCAAGGCTATATGGTATATGGGGAAATTAATTAGTTTTAAACTGAGAAAGTTTGGATTCCAGTTCTAGCTGTGAAACTTATTAGCTTTATGACAATGAGCAAATCAAATCTGAGAACATGATTTTGTGTTATCTTTCTTAGCAGTAAAATGGAAATAATAAGACTAATTGACCTATAGGATAATTAAAATATTTCCTCCTCTTCTTTGATCCCCCTCTCCCCTGGGAAAAAAAAAAAAAACAATTTTGGAGATGTTCCCAGACCATTTCAACAAGTGAGAGAAACTTAAAATGTCAGTAGAATATATATTTATTCAGGAAAAGGTAAGGCAGATCATTGTAACTCTGATAACAGAGAAGACTCTAAATAAAAGCATCATAGTTATAATCCCTGCAGAGATAACACCTAACTTCATGTCTTCTGAATAACATGAATCATTTTCTTTCACCTTTGGAGACTTGAGGTGTAGCATTATCTCAGCAGAATAAATGTTCAATAAAGACATTTTATGGTTGGGGAGAGATTGAAATATTACTTTAAGAAATGGATAAGTTAGTGAGGAGGAAATCAATCAGTCCATTAACACTAAAAATACAACAATAGATGAAAGACATTTTTAATATCCAAAATATTACAATATGAGATGACACAAAAGTTGGTAAAAGGGTGTAACTTTTAATTTTTTTTCTCATCAGAATTAAGGTAAATAAAATCATAGGCAAGATGGAAGGAAGCAAAGAAAGAAGGAAAGAAAGAAGGAAGGAAGGAAGGAAGGAAAAAAGGAAGGAAGGAAGGAAGGAAGGAAGGAAGGAAGGAAGGAAGGAAGGAAGGAAGGAAGGAAGGAAGGAAGGAAGGAAGGAAGGAAGGAAAAAAATGAAATTTCAAGGCAATCTACTCAATTCAGATCAGAATATATGATGATAGCTGACAGCATCAGCAAAAATTTGCTTTGCCACATTTTTCATGGAGAAATGTCTTTGGATTTGAAATGAAACAAAAAACAATTAATAAGGATTTTGATGTCTAGTTAATGAAAGAGATGAAGTTTTTAATTTGCTTTTCCTGAGTCAATTTGTCACCTAACAGAAGTGTCATATACTCTTGGAAGATACTAACTGTAAAACACCAATGAAAATATCAACATATTTCCCAAACTTTTTCTAGAGATTTTTGAAAGTTCAGAAATTTGGGAAAGAAACAGAAGATTGGAACAAAGAATCTATTATGCCAAATTAAATGGCAGGAGGGGCAAAAAATAAACCTGAAAATGAAAAATCAGATGATCTGACTTAACTCTTGGAAAAAAATAGTCTAATACATTTAAAAGTAATGGATAGCAAATACCCAGAAACAAGTAGAGTGATCACAAAAAGCAAATTTTCAAAATAAACTATATTTGTTTCATATTTGACTAGTTTCCTTAGTAGATTAATAGAACAATATATGTATAACTTAACTACATTTCAAAAAAGCATTCACCAGAATCCTTTTAATTATGGATAGAAATGTATGATGGAAATAAATAAAACTAGAGTATAATATGATTAGATGAATTCAGAGCTCCTTAAATTTCCACACACTTAATATTTTCAACTTAAAAGGAAGTTTTTTTTTCTTTTTCTATTTTAATTTTATTTTCAGTTTCAAATTTTTTCCACTTCTCTCATGACAATCTTTTGAGAAAAAAAACACAATTAACAGAATTTATCACAAAATGTATATTCACACAAAACAAATTCCTGTAATAGCTGTGCTCCACCCTGCTCCAAAAAAAGAAAGAAAAAAATTATTCATTCTGTATTTATATTTCTAAATCTAAGTGAATCATATTTTTTCATCATGAGTTCTCCGAACT
Source organism: Myrmecobius fasciatus (assembly GCA_023553655.1). Classification (NCBI taxonomy): domain Eukaryota; kingdom Metazoa; phylum Chordata; class Mammalia; order Dasyuromorphia; family Myrmecobiidae; genus Myrmecobius; species Myrmecobius fasciatus. The sequence goes on from JAJPUD010017506.1 coordinate 9,774, forward strand.
GTGATTGGATCCACGGTACTGATCAAAGTTAGAAGGCACTTTCCTTTTTTATATATATATAAAGCTTTTTATTTACAAAACATATGAGTGATTTTTCAACATTGACCTTTGCACAAACTTTTTTTTTCCCAAGCTTTTTCCCTCCTTCCCCCCACCTGCCACCCCTAGATGACAGGTAATCTAATACATGCTAAATAGGATAAATTATATGACAAATACAATATGTGTATACATATCTATACAGTTATCTTACTGCACAAGAAACATCAGATCTAGAAAGAGAAGAAGAAAAAAACAACCTCAGAAGGAAAACAAAATGCGTGGAAATATTCACAGAAAGCATTAAAATGCTGTGTTGTGGTTCACACTCAGTTCCCACAGGCCTCTCTCTGGATGTATATGACTATCTTCATCGCAGAACAACTGGTTTGAATCACATTATTGTTGGAGAGAACCATGTCCATCAAAATTGATCATCGTATAGTTTTGTTGCTGTGTATAATGTTCTCCTAGTTCTGCTGATTTCACTCAGCATCAGTTCATGCAAGTCTCTCCAGTCGTCTCTGAAATCCTCCTGTTGGTCATTTCTTACAGAACAATAATATTGCATAACATTCATATACCATAATTTATTCAGCCATTCTCCAATTGATGGGCATCTTTTCAATTTCCAGTTTCTTGCCACTACAAAAAGGGCTGCCACAAACATTTTTGCACATGTGGGTCCCTTTCCCTCCTTTAAAATCTCTTTGGGATATAGGCCCAGTAGAAACACTGCTGGGTCAAAGGGTATGCACAGTTTGATAACTTTTTGAGCATAGTTCCAAATTGCTCTCCAGAATTGTTGTATCCATTCACATTTCCACCAACAATGTATCACTGTCCCAGTTTTCCCACATCCCCTCCAACATTTGTCATTATCTTTTCCTGTCATCTTAGCCAACCTGACAGGTGTGTAGTGGTATCTCAGAGTTGTCTTAATTTGCATTTCTCTGATCAATAGGGACTTGGAGCACTAGAAGGCACTTTCCAATGAAATGTCTCTTGTCTTGCTTATCCTTGTTATGTTTAGTAATCTCAAAGGTAAATAGAGAAAAGGGTACTACCAGTTTAGAGGACTTACATTCATTTACTACTTCTGGCATTCTTATTGGGGAGCTAATTGCATTGGACCTCAGTTTCCCCACATGCAATATGGTGGAGTTGTGTTAAATGTTTTTTAAAGGTCCCTCCAGTTCTAAATTTATAATACCTTGATCTAAAAAGTAAATGTGCCCTCCTTAGCATATAAGCAAATGAGAAACAAAAGAAAGAGAGGTCCATTTCAAAGTAGGAGAGCCAGGATCAACCCTTGCTAGACTAAAAAATAGATTGATTTTAGAAAGACAAATTTATTTTTTTTAATTTTATTTGCATAACATATGTGTGGGTAATTCTTCAACAATAACCCTTACATAGCTTTCTGTTACAAATTTTCCCCCCAACTCCCCACCCCTCCCCTAGATGGCAGGATATCCACTACATGTTAATTATGTTAAAATATTGGCAAATCGAATATATGTATACATATTTCCAAACTTATCATTGTTGTACAAGAAAAATCTTATCTACACAAAAGATATATCAGATAAAGGAAACACAATGTAAGCAAACATCAATCAAGGAGTATGAGAATGTTATGTTGTGGTCCACATTTCGCATACCTCTCTCTGGGTGTATATGGCTTTCTTCTGTGAACAATTGGAGGTAGTTTGAAACATTTCATTGTTGAAGAGAGCCATGTCATTCAGAATTGATCGTCATATAGTACTGTTGTTGCTGTGTATAATGATCTCCTGGTTCTGCTCATTTCACTCAGCATCAGTTCATGGAAGTCTCTCCCAACCTCTCTGATATCATCTTGCTGGTCATTTCTTACAGAACAATAATATTCCATAATATTCATATACCATAATTTATTCAGCCATTCTCCAATTGATGGGCATCTTTTCAATTTCCAGTTTCTTGCCACTACAAAAAGGGCTGCCACAAACATTTTTGCACATGTAGGGCCCTTTCCTTCCTTTATGATTTCTTTGGGATATAAGCCCAATAGAAATGCTGCTGGGTCAAAGGATATGCACAGTTTGATAACTTTTTGAGCATAGCTCCAAATTGTTCTCCAGAATGGCTGTATCCGTTCACAGCTCCACCAACAATGCATCAGTGTCCAGCCCTCCCACATCCCCTCCAACATTCATCATTAACTTTTCCTGTGATTTTAGCCAATATGACAGGTGTGAAGTGGTACCTCAGGGTTGTCTTGATTTGCATTTCTCTGATCAATAGTGATTTGGAGCACCTTTTCATATGACTATAAATAGTTTTAATTTCATCCTCTGAAAATTGGCTGTTCATATCCTTTGACCATTTATTGATTGGAGAATGGCTTGAATTTTTTTAAATATGAGACAATTCTCTATATATTTTAGAGATGAGACCTTTATCAGAACCCTTAAATGTAAAGATGATTTCCCAATTTATTGCTTCCCTCCTAATCTTGTCTGCATTGATTTTGTTTGTACAAAAACTTTTTAACTTAATATAGTCAAAGTTATCTATCTGGTTTTCAATTAAGAGTTCCAGTTCTTCTTCGGACATAAATTTATTCCATCTCCATAGGTCTGAGAGGTAAACTATATTATATTCCTCTAATTTACTTATAGTATCACTCTTTATATCCAGATCATGAACCCATTTAGATCTTATCTTGGTATGTGGTGTTAGATGTGGGTCAAGCCCTAATTTCTTCCACACTAGTTTCCAGTTTTCCCAGCAGTTTTTTCAAATAGTGAATACTTATCCCAAAAGCTGGGGTCTTTGAGTTTATCAAAGACTAAATTGCTATAGTTATTGCCTAGTTTGTCTTGTGATTCTATCCTATTCCACTGATCGACTACTCTATTTCTTAGCCAGTACCAAATTGTTTTGATGACCACTGCTTTGTAATATAGTTTTAGATCTGGTAGAGCAAGTCCACCATCATCAGCCTTTTTTTTTCATTAATCCCCTTGAAATTCTTGACCTTTTGTTCTTCCAAATGAACTTTACTACTATTTTTTATAGATCTGTAAGATAATTTCTTGGGAGTTTGATTGGTATGGCACTAAATAAGTAAATTAGTTTGGGTAGTATTGTTATTTTTATTATATTTGCTCGGCCTACCCGTTGAGCATTTTAAGTTTTTCCAATTGACTAGGTCTGATTTTATTTGTGTGGAAAGTGTTTTGTAGTTTAGTTCATATAGCTCCTGACTATACCTTGGCAGATAAATTCCCAAATATTTTATACTATCAACAGTTATTTTGAATTTAATTTCTTTTTGTATCTCTTACTGCTGAACTTTATTGGTAATATATAAAAATGCTGATGATTTATGTGGATTTATTTAGTATCCTGCAACTTTGCTAAAGTTGTGAATTGTTTCTAGTAGTTTTTTAGTTGAGTCGTTAGGGTTCTCTACGTATATCATCATGTCATCTGCAAAGAGTGATAATTTGGTTTCCTCATTACCTACTCTAATTCCTTTAATTTCTTTTTCTTCTCTTACTGCCAAATCTAAGATAATATTAAATAATAATGGTCACAGTGGACAGCCTTGTTTCACTCCTGATCTTATTGGGCATGATTCTAGTTTGACTCCACTACATATGATGCTTGCTGAAGGTTTTAAGTAGATACTACTAATCATTTTAAGGAAAAGCCCATTTATTCCTATACTCTCCAGGGTTTTTAAAAGGAATGGGTGTTGGATTTTATCAAAGGCTTTTTCTGCATCTATGGAGATAATCAGATGGTTTTTATTAATTTGGTTATTAATATAATTGATTATGCTAATAGTATTCCTAATATTGAACCAGCCCTGCATTCCTGGTATAAATCCTACTTGGTCATGATGTGTTATCTTGGGGATGACTTTCTGTAATCTTGTTGCTAAAATCTTATTTAAAATTTTTGCATCAATATTCATTAGGGAAATGGGTCTATAGTTTTCTTTCTCAGTTTTCTCCCTACCTGGTTTAGCCATCAGCACCATATCTGTGTCATAGAAGGAATTTGGTAGTACACCTTCTTTCCCTATTTTTTCAAATAGTTTATATAGTATTGGGATTAATTGTTCTTTGAATGTTTGGTAAAATTCACATATAAATCCATCTGGCCCTGGAGATTTTTTTCTTATGGACTTGATTAATAGCTTGTTCTATTTCTTTTTCCAAAATAGGGCTATTTAAATAATTTATTTCCTCTTCTGTTAATCTGGGGAATCTATATTTTTGAAGATATTCCTCCATTTCATTTACATTATCAAATTTATTGGCATAAAGTTGGGCAAAGAAACTCCTAATTATTGCTCTAATTTCCTCTTCATTGGAGGAAAGTTCTCCCTTATCATTTTTGAGACTAACAATTTGATTTTCCTCTTTCTTTTTTCTAATCATATTAACTAAAGGCTTATCTATTTTGTTGGTTTTTTCATAAAACCAACTGTTACTCTTATTTATTATTTCAATAGTTTTCTTATTTTCAATTTTATTGATCTCCCCTTTAATTTTCAGAATTTCCAATTTGGTATTTAATTGAGGGTTTTTAATTTGGTCTTTTTCTAGCTTTTTTAATTGTAAGCCCAGTTCATTGATCTTGTCTTTCTCTGTTTTACGCAAGTAAGCATCTAGAGATATAAAATTACTTCTTGTAACCGCTTTAGCCGAGTCCCACAAATTTTGATATGTTGTCTCATTGTTGTCATTCTCCTGGATGAAATTTTCGATTGTGTCTATAATTTGCTCTTTCACCCATTCATTCTTCAGGATTAGATTATTTAATTTCCAATTAACTTGTGGTCTATTTTCTCCTGGCCTTATATTACATGTGAGTTTTATTGCATCATGATCTGA
>JAJPUD010017506.1:19707-31107 GCA_023553655.1 Myrmecobius fasciatus
CCTTTTGTAGCTGGCCAATTGAATTTCTTGATTCAATGCATTCTTTTCCCATTTTGCCAGTTTTATTTTTCAATGAATTGTTGTCTTTTTCCAATTCACCACTTTTGTTTTTCAGTGAATTGTTGTCTTTTTCCAATTAACCAATTTTGTTTTTCAGATCACCATTTTTATTTTCCAGTGAATTGCTAATTTTTTTCCAATTCACCAATTTTGTTTTTCAGTGAAGTGTTTTCTTTTTCCAATTCACCAGTCCTATTTTCCAGTTTTTGATATTTGTGTTGCTCTGATCTTAATTTATTTCCCCATTCTTCTTCTAGCTCTCTTTTGAGATTCTTAATGCAATCTTCCAGGTAAGCCTTCTGAAAGGGAGACCAACTTAAGTCTGCCTTTGTGGCTTCATCTGGGATTGTTTTCATAATGTCAGGATCTGGGGACTGTTCTATTTTTTCTCCGTAAAAGCTTTCTATGGTGAGAGCTTTCTTCTGCTTCTTGCTCATGATTTAAAGTTGGGATATTGGTCAAAAGCAGAGAATACTGCCATAATTTGTATTTGCCCTGGGGCAGTTTGCTGAGTTGACTTCCGGTCTGAGGCTGGTCAGGCTAGATTCGCCTTAGGACCATGTTTTCAGCTGCTCTAGATCCACCCTTTACCAAAGGCAGATCTGACAAAGCACCTGCCCGCAAGCAGAGCAAAGTGGCCCAGGCTTCTCCCAGGGGCTTCCTGGGTGCCTAAAATCCGCCCCTGTATCACAGCCCTGACTTCCGCCCCGGCTGGAGTCTGATCACGACCAGCAGCCGATTTCCCCTGAGGCTAACCTTCTTTCGGAGTTCTTTCAAGGTAGATTTTTGATAGAAGTGCGTTGTAGTCCAAATGTTTGGCGAGCCCTCACTCCAAAACCAGTTCGAAGGCTCACTTTGTCTGGGTCTGAGGGAACGTCCCAGGAGTTCACAGAGAACGCTGTCTGCAGTTCATCCTCTTGGCTCCACCCCAAGGAGCTTTAGAAAGACAAATTTCAATAGAAATGAATGTAAAGTCTTACAATTTGGTATTAAGAAGCTGTTGCATATGGAAAACCATAGGATATTGCACATTCAAGATTTGTCTGAAAATAATACACAAGTTTTAGAGGATTATGAATTCAATATTTGTCAACATAGTGATATGACAAAGTAACTAAGATGATCCTTATTTTCATGATGAAAAATATTTTATCCAGCATTTAGGTTGTAGTCACACTTTACTTTGTCATGCATAATCGAATACTAGGAACTTCATTTTAAGCATCTTATGCATAAAATGGAGAGATCTTAGAGCACATTAAACGTGATTGCTAAGGATTTAGAGTTCATGCCATAGTTGATGAAATTGGGAATTTTGCGTCATGAGAAGCAAAGACCTAATTGAGAAGTATGATAACTGCAAGTACTTAAAATATTGTCACATAGAAAAAGGATTTCATTTGATCTTTTCCATCATGGATCACAAAATTAGGAACAAGTAGAAAGTGAAAAGAAATTATTATGGGATTACTTAAGTAGAGGGAAGAAAAATACAGAAAAAGAATTTTTTTTAAGAAATAGAGCTATCCCAAGATAAAATGCAACAGTTTACAAAGTATTGGCTATTCCTTTGTTAGAAGTTTTCATGCAAAGACTGGAAAATCACTTTTCTACTAGGTTCCAAAAGGAATTCTTATATAAGTATAATTTAAACTAGATGTCTATGAGAAACTTCCCAACTCTAAGATTCTAAGTTTATAATTTTATTTCAAAACTGAATGAATGAATAAATATGCATTTCTTTTTCAGTTTATCTCTTGGTAATAGTAAAGAGACATCACATACTCATATTGCTTCAGGTTTAAATATTAGTTTGATCTAAGTTTTTCAATAATATAAGAAATACTTTTAGATATCCTAGAATTTCATGGACATAATCTGACATAATACCTTCCAAACTCAGACTGCATACTTTGTTAGAAATAAAGATTCAAATTGCAATCTTTCACATCCATATGTATCTGAAGATCTATTTCAATAAATTATGGATGCTATTAACATCATGATGGGTGGGAACTATTATATCAGCCTACGTATTCAATTCTGGAAGAAAAAATTGCTGACAAAGGCTAATTATATCATTTTACTACATTTAAATTCCAAATGTGAGTGAATAGTGGAAAAAGTCCTGGGCATGGAGCCAAAAAACCTGAGTTCAAGGCTTTACCCAGATTTTTAGTAACTATAAAAGCTAGGATAAATGTCTGATTCTCATTTCTTCAAATGTAAACTAATTAGTAAAAATCCCTGCATTTTCTGCCTTACAAAGTGTTGGTAAGGAAAACACTTCAGTATCCTCTAAAGTGCCATGTAAATATCTTACTTGGTTCATCATGATCATTATTAGCCTCCTTATTGCAATGATGATAATCTCACTTTAGTCACTTTTTACATATATATATATATACATATATGTATACATATGTATATATAAATACTATAAAAAGCATGATATATAGATATTGATATTAATATTGCAATATATAAGGACACAGGTATCCTACATACCTACATAAAGGAAATTCCAAGGTACCAAGGAGTGTATTTGTGTGTGTGTGTGTGTGTGTGTGTATGTGTATAGATATATTTATATACAGGTATTTTAGGTGTACATACACTATATTTCTATATCATTTTATGCTTATATTTATACTTTTATACTTATTTTTAACTTTTATACATATACAATTCTACCTTTTTAGTATATTTATTTTTAATATAAATTGCTTTGTGAATCATATTAGGAGAGAAAAATCAGAACAAACGGGAAAAACCATGGGATAGATTTAAAAAAAAGAAAAAAAGAAAGAAAGAAGTGAATATAGCATGTGTTGATTTACATTCAGGCTCCTTAGTTCTTTTTCTGTATTGCAAATGGCATTTTCTCTCCAATCTCTATTGGGATTGCTTTGGGAGTATATGTATATATATTTCAAGTTTGGATCTGGTTGTGAAATGATTAAAACTCTAAAATTTGAGAATTTTAACCAATGAATAATATAAATATTTAAAATGACTGTGCATGTGCAGACTTTTCTTTTCCTTGTGACTCTTGAGTTTGTATCGAGTCACTCAGAAGTAGAAAAAAATTTAATTCAATAGTTTCTGTATAAAAAGCATATGTCCAGCCAAGCTAAAAATTCAGGCAAGTCCGAACATAGTGCACACAAAATGGTAAATAAGACACTACAGCAGAAAGCAATATAAAACAATTTATAATTCCTGAAGGGCACTAAGTTTCATTGTTGTTGTTGTTCATCTTTTTTTTTTGGTCATACCTCTGTTATGAAGTCTGAAATTCTGAAAAAGTTACAGGAATTAATGAAAATACAATAATCAGAAATTGTGCCTTATATTGTTTATAAATTCAAGCTTTCAAAACCTTCATTGAATTGATCATTTTATTGTCTTCATTTAGTGAAATTCCAAAAAAATCAGGCTAAAATTTTGTTTTCCATCCCTATAATGTTAATTTATCATGCAACTTGAGTTTACTGATTTTTCCATCCTATTTTAGATGTGAGAATGCCTAGATTTTGACACCTGCCTCTCTCCTGATTGCCCTGGTAGATTTGGCTCATCTCCCTGACTAAGCAGGGTTCCCCATTCCTCATTATCCCATCCTTCTACTCAAAGAAAATATCTGATGGGGGAAAATGACTATTGCTGTAAAGCATTCATCAATGTAAGGGGAAATATGTTCTCTAATAGAATATTTTGAATAAATATGCTTTCATCATGTGATTTTTAATTCTAAATAATATTTTATAAAGTGAACACAAAATTACCTTATCTTTTATATCTAGGGATCCTGAACTCAAACTATCATTCACATATTTCATTTAAAAGATTGTCATTTTGTTTTATGATCTTCCCAAACTATCTCATTATCTGTTTTCCCAATTCACATCCCCCACCCATTTCCATCTTCCATTCTGGGCAAAATAATCTAATAATATTAAAAATATTTTGGGGTGGCAGCTAGGCAGTGCAGTGGATAAAGCCCCAGCCCTAAAGTCAGGAGAACTTGAGTTAAAATCTAGGTTGAGACCCTTAACATTTCCTAGCTGTGTGATTCTGGGCAAGTCACTTAACATTAATTACATCAGCAAAAAAAAAAATTGCTTTTGGAAAGATGGTAGACAGTTGGCTATCATCATAGCAATTGCCACACACTATTTTTTTTTCTTTTGAAAGAAACACATTTAGAATTATAAAATATTAGTGCTTAAAATGCAATGTAATTATTACCAGAAAGTGATCAATAAAAAATCATCAATTAATCATTTGTGTCAGGCTAGGTGGTGCTGTGGCTAGAGCCCTGGGTTTGGAATCATGAAAACTTATCATCATAAATTCAAATTTAGCTTTAGCATCTTTCTAGCTGTGTAATTCTGAACAAAACATTTAATATTCTTTGCCTCAGTTTTCTTATTTGTAAAATGAGTTGAATAAGGAAATCCCAAATCATTCCTTTACCTTTGCTAAAACAACATAAAACAAAACAAACCCAAATAGGGTCACAGAAAGTTGATGAAACAACTCAATAATAATGAAAAATATGTCAGGTACTGTGTCAAGTATTATGATAAAAAAGAAAAATGAAGGAATCATCCTGCCTTCAAGGAACATAACTTCTAATGAGAGAAACAAGTACACAAATAGGCATAGGAATTTATATTGGATGTTGAAAATAATAGGAATCCACTGAAATTTCTCGGGCAGAGGAATGACATGGTAACCCCTATAGTTTAGGAAAATAAACAGCTTCCTCTATAAAGTTTTTTTTTTCTTTTTTTTTCTGATCTTCTAAGTTAAACATGCTTCCTTTCCTCTTACATTTTTCTGCAACATTGTTTGGAACTCTAATTTTTGGGTTATTCTCAACTCTCCTTAATCACATTTTTCCTTTTTTTTAAATACAAACTACTTAACTTTATTTCCTATCCTCAACTTTATGTACCCACTATCTAGCACAGGAGCAATAAACTAATAGGTTAGTTATTAACTTCAAACACAAATCCTCAGACAATTTCTCCAGGTTAGAGGCAACAATGTTTTACTTTTACTAAGCCACTCATAGATGATACATTAATTCAAAAGAAAAAAAAATCACCCAATATTATATCCAATTTAGTTACAAGAATATTTTCTACCATATCCATAGGAATAAATTATTCCTAGGGTTACTATATTGGACTACAAACAACAAATTTTATTAACAGTGGATATAGTGAATACATCCAGAAAACAACTGACAAATGAAACACTTGAAGAGATAGTCATCATTGTAATGTTTTCTTTTAGTGAAATAAAAGATCAGTGAGATATGCCTTTAATAGAATTATAGGGTAAAATCTTGCCTCTTGGACCTATACTATTACTAGGTTATGCATACATGGGTGGAATAAATATATGGAAAGTCATAAATATCGAAGATCTCAAAATATGGGACACATCTGGCTTGGGCTTCTCAATACTCTGATATTCTTCATTCCATACAGCTGTTTTTTTTTCTTTTTCTTTGATATTTTGGTAACCACATTAAATATAAACTTTATTTTAAATTAGATATTTAAAATATTCTCAGATAAGGTCTATTATGACTCATCAGAGTGTTAAAGTGTTTCTATGACAAAAAATTTAAGATCCCTGATCTGGAGATTAATGTTCAAGTCACTTAATACTTTTGTGACTTGTCTGAGGGGCTTCTGTGTTAAACATTGTCTAGCACTTGGGTGGGAGAAAGTTGGGGAAAGTGGGGTGGAGATAAAATTAATTGTAGAGAGGGTAATTCTCCTTCCCCTAATTTTGCTATTTAGCTTGGATCCTTTCTTAGTGGCACTAGATACTATTTCATAATATCATCAGTGGCAAGAAAAAAACCTAGAGGCAGTAGATGCTCCACAGAACCAAAATGGGAATCTTAACAAAGATTATGTAATATCCACATCTATGTGTGTATCTATTCTATCCATCTATCTATATCTGACATTTATGTATGTTTGTATGTATCTACATATCTCAAATATATCACAGTATCACATATCATGCAGTCCCAGTTTTTATTCTTACTTGAAATTAGGACTGCAAGAAGAGAGAAATACTGATGGAAAGAGATAAAGATGCACACACACATATGTACACACTTATATACACACATTCTTTTATATACATGCACAGACATACATACATATCTCCTGATCCTGTGTTTTGTTTCTGGTTGCTTATCAGCCAGATTAGAGATTTCCAGGTATTTTAAATTCCTGCATTTATTATGCACCTTGCTAGCAGTAAAAGCACCTTTCCTTATTTGACATAACCACCAGAGACAAAAATTAATAGTCTCCCAGAGAAGTACTTTATGTAATCTTATTGAATTGAATTGGAGCATGGAATGTTATGGGAAAATATATCAGTTGTGGGGTCAGGAAGTTGGATTCAAATTCATACTCTGTTGCTTATTCTTTTCATGCTCTAGAGCAAGCACATAAGAACTATGCAAGTATTGAACTATAAGTAAAACTTTCAAAGGCCTCTTTTTGTCTTAAGCCTATGATCTGAAGAACTGATCTTTTAAAGTTATAGGGAATCTAAAAGTATCCTGTTATTGTTATATCATCTCAAATGGAACTCTACTGAGGACCACATATTCAATTATTAAATGTTTAAAAGCATTTGCATTATAACAAACTGAGCTTTCATTGTCAATATTAAATATTGCATTAGGAACACTCTCATGCAAGAAGAATTATAGAATAATAATGTTCTATTGATTATGTAAGTTATTTCATTTTATTTTATAGTTCATGTTTCCACATTTATATTGGGAATAGTCACAGAATTTTAATAGCCATGGAATAATGTTATCAAAAAATGTTCCACACTCCTTCATGCACAATTATTGTAAATAACAAGATATTCTACACTATTTTACCTCTATCAAGAAAGAAAATCCCTTTAAGGAACTAAGGAATAAAACAGAAAATAAACTAATTTGAAGAATGTAAAATCTCTATTGAATGAATGAAAGATATAAACTTGGCTAGACTTTAATGAAAGAAGATGAGATGAAACAATATGTTTCATGGTTGGCTGAAAGAAATAAATCTGACCATTTAGAAGTTTTTTTGGTTTGTTTGTTCATTTGTTTAAATCAAGAAGTCATTAAAAATGCAGCATTCTAATAACTGCCTGGTTTTGGAATTGACCTAGTCAAACTCAGAAGAACCAAATGCTTGGGGGAAAGATTGTGTCATCTCAACCTCTTTGACTAGAGGATGAATTTGAGAAAGTAGAGAGGGAGGAAGATTTTTATTTCTCATTGGCATCAGTAGCATTTTTCTTGGAATAGTATTGATGACAAGGAAGATATAACAAGGAAAATCAGGGAAGCTAAACAGTGCAATGGATATAGCATTTAGTCGAGATTCAGGAAGACATATTGCTGAGTTCAACTTTGGTCTCAGATGCTCACAAGTTATATGACCCTGGGTAAGTCAATTAATCTCATTTACCTCAGTTTCTTTATCCATAAAATTAGCTAGAAAAGGAAATGGTAAACAACTCCATTATATTTGCCAAGAAAATCTTATCTGCAATCATGGAGAGCTGGATTGAATTAAAAATGATTTAATAAGAATAAGGAGAGGCAGCTTCAGAGTTCCATTAGAGTATCTACCTTTTGAGGTCAGAAGAGAACTATACGAACCCTGAAGGGGGAACAGCCTGAGGACTCTGCAATGGGAGAAAATTATTTCTAGAAATAAAGACCTGTGAATTTCCCTTTGGCTATATATGGCTTCTAACCTTATGTTTATTACCTTTGTAATATCCCAGAATTTGGGATGGCCTGCTTTTGTGCCAACTGCTCTTATCATCTCTACTTAAGAAATACCCCTAACAAAAAAGGTAATTACCTCTGACAGAATAACTAGTAATCAATAGGAAATAAATTGAATGGGGACTTCTGAACACTATTAGCAAAACAGTAGCAGGGAATCCATGCTGTCAGAGCAAGTGAGGCCTGAGAGAATGAGCTCAGAATAGATACTACAAGAGAAAAATAAGTTTAAAGCTGAAAGGGATCACTGAGGGTGAATATAACTCCTATATTTTACAACTGAGGAAACTGAAATAGAAATTGAAGTGACTTAAAATGGTCTCAGTGTCATATCAGAGGGCATTAGAATCCAATTTTTCTTAATTTAAAGTTCAATACTCTATCTATGGTGTATCTACAACTATATATCCTGCAGTTAGCTGGAAAAATAAAACAACTGAATTATAGTACTGTCTCAAATTGGTTATGTAAACTTGAGCACTTGGTCTCTCTGGGTCTTTCCTCATTAACAAAATGAAGAGTTTATATTCAGCCACCGAGGATCCTTTCAACAAACTCCTATTCAAATGAAAATAGTCATTTAACCCCAAAGGTTAAAAACTTTTTTAGGGGAAGATCCCTTGCTGACAGAATTATTTAGATATTATTTTGAGTGACTAGTTCAAATACTTTCCAAATACTTTACTTAAAGAATTTCATGGATAGAAATCCTTCTTGATCCACATTTTTATTCATTCTCCACAAAATAAAATCTTTATATGTCTACTTAAAATTTTAGGTCAATGAGTATAGCATGTTTCAATATGTTTTTCAACAAATTTTGGTATTATGTCTATTACTCTACCACTTTGTTTTAAAAAATAACATAGTTTTGGGTACAATTACTATTTTATATGAGTTATTGTTACTATACTCTACAATAAATATGTAAGCATTTCTGTTCCATTCATCTCAACATCACATGAATTTAATGGCTATTGATTCCATAGAGAGATTATGAAACAAGTTATAAATTCTCTGGATAATTTCTACATTGTTGCTCTTTCTTAGTCATAATCCTGTGTAAGCATCAGAACACATCAGAATAATCCTGGTAGATTTAAATATCACTTTAGTAGTATAAAACAGGATCATAATTAAGTACCCTTTCTCGTAAAAACTTTAATTTAAACAATTTGATATAAACTTTAGATTAACTGGATACAGGACACCCATTGCCCATGTTCCAATTTGTATTTGGATCATCTTCTTTTATGTTTAATACATGGTTTATCATTTCCATTGACCAACAAATGATCTTAAGTAGGAGCTGAACTTCTTGATCACTATTGTCATCAAGAATAATTTGATATTGGGCAGAGACAAGATGGCAGAGAGTAGACAGGTCTTTATCTAAGTTCTTGGCATCTCACAGATTAACACCAAATCAAGCCTCTGAACTGGTTTTTGAGTGACAGAAGACACAAATATTTGGAGTATAACAATATTCCAGCAGAAGACATTTTGGAAGACCTTCAAAAATTTTATTCAAAATTTGTTTTCAATTCAATTCAATTCAATTCAAAAATTTTTTAATTGAGGAGGGGGGAGGCAGCTAAGTCAGGCATAGTCCAGGGTTCCAGGGTGTGTGACATACGCATGTCTGGGAATCTATTGGGAGGTTCTTAGGCAAAATATAGCAGCATTAGCTATTCCTCTGGTTCAGAAGCTAGTGGACCAGCAGATTAGCTGTGAGAGATCCAACACAAATACAAAAGGCAAATAGTGAGTCACATGTAGAGGAAGCTTAGGACAATATCCCCTTTAGCCTAAATGCATATAGCAATCATTAAAATATTCCAAAATAAGGTCTGACCATAAATAGCCTTTATTAAGAATATTAAGAGAACAACAGACCGCAAACACTGAGGATCCTAAAGGCAAATTATCTCCAGATGAAATGCCAAAGGTGATAGGAGTTGGTTCACATCTTGAAAGGCTCTCTGAAAAATTCAAAAAAAAAAAAAGATCTTAAAAGAGAGTTAGAAGAAAAATGGGGAAAGAAAAGGAAAGCTTTGCTGGAGAGTGATGAAAGGGCAACAGAAATTATCTGAAGAAAACTCCTTACAAAATAAATTTCACAAAATGGAAAAAAGCAATTCCTTGAAAAACAGAATTTGTGAAAAGGAAAAAAAAATCCATTGAACAAAAAAAAACATTTAAAAATTCAATTGGCTGAATGCAAAAGAAAGAAAACAAAGCTAACTGAAGAAAATAATTCACTAAAAATTAGAACTGAAGAAATGGAAGTGAATGATTCAATGAGACATCAAGAATCAGTCAAACAAAATTTTTAAAAAGTGAAAAAAATAGAAGAAAGTGGAAAATATCTCATTGGAAAAACAGTTGACTTACAAAAAGATCTAGGAGAGACAATCTAAGAATTATTGGATGTCCTGAAAACTATGATGAAAAAAAGAGCCTAAACATCATCTTCCAGGAAATCATCAAGAAAAACTGCTCTGATGTCCAAGAACCAGAGGGTAAAATAGCCATTGAAAGAATTCACTAATCACCTCCTAAAAAGACCCAGAATGAAAACTCCAAGTGATGTCATAGCTAAATTTAAGAATTATCAGATTAAGGAGAAAATATTACAGTCAGAAAGAAACAATGCAAATATCAAGGAGCCACCATCAGGATTACCCCAAACCTAGCAGCCCCCACTTTAAAGGAATGAAAGGCTTGGAATCTGATGTGTCAAAAGGCAAATAAACTTGGATTTCAGCAGACAATCAATGATTCAGCAAAATGAAGCATTATCATACAGGGAAAAAAGATGATTTTTCAATGATACGGGTGAATCTCATTTATGAAAAGATGAGAGCTAAACAGAAAATTTGATCTTGAAATACAGAACTCAAGAGAAGCATAAAAAACATTAAGAGGAAAGAAAAAAACTGTTTATTTTAAAAATTTAAAAATTTATATCCTTGTTTGGGAAGATGATATGTTAAACTCTTGATAACTCTCTATGTTATGGGTATACTTAGAGGGTGCAAGCATACTTTGATTTTATGTTGATAATATAAAAAAGAAATGAGCTGTGGAAAGATGATTATCCTGGAAGAAGAGGAAATTGAGGTAAAATGGAGTAAATTAAATCTCTTGAAAAGGCAGAAAAGAACTATTACCATTGAGGAAAAGAAGGGAGGGAAATGAGCATTGTGCGAATCTTAATCTCATAGATTTGGCTCAAAGAGAGACCATCAGACATATTTAACTTCTTAGAGAAACTTGTTTCACCTATAGGGAAGTAGGAAGAGAAAAGGGAAAGTAAAGAAGGAGGGTAACAGAAGGCAGAACAAAAGTAGAAGGGGAAAGATATAAAAAGGGGGAGTGATTATAAAAGGGGAGGGCAGTTTGAGGCAGTCAGTGGTCAGAAGCAAAATACTGGAAGGAGGGAAATGGGAAATGATATATATATATATATATATATATATATATATATATATATA
>JAJPUD010017507.1:0-25311 GCA_023553655.1 Myrmecobius fasciatus
CAAATGTGTTTGATATACTCTTTTAGAGCCCAATCTGATGAGAGTAAGATTTACACAATGCTCATCCCCCTCCCTTCTTTCCCTCAATTATATTAGGTTTTCTTTGCCTCTTCAAGAGATTTTACATTATTTTTGCCTCCTTTTTTTAACCTTATTTTTCCACCTTTTCCCTCTTTTTCCCAGTATGATAGCCTTTCTCCTTCTAGTTTGTTTTTCATATTATCAAAGTAATATCAAATTACACCCTCATACTTTAAGTATACCCATAGCAGAAATATAGTTTTTAAGAGTTCTTTCTTTTTTACCTTTTTATGCTTCTCTTGAGTTCTGTGTTTGGAGGTCAAATTTTTTGTTCAGATCTGGTC
The DNA here is from genome assembly GCA_023553655.1 of Myrmecobius fasciatus. Classification (NCBI taxonomy): domain Eukaryota; kingdom Metazoa; phylum Chordata; class Mammalia; order Dasyuromorphia; family Myrmecobiidae; genus Myrmecobius; species Myrmecobius fasciatus. The sequence goes on from JAJPUD010017507.1 coordinate 366, forward strand.
TTATCATTGGAAATAGGTAAAATTCACCTATATCATTAAATATCCATATTCTTCCCTGGAAGATAATGCTCATTCTAGCTGGATAGCTTATTCTTGTCTATAATCCAAGTTCCTTTGGCTTAGAGAATATCTACTTCCAGGCCCTTTGATCCTTCAATGTGGAAGCTGACAAATCCTGGGTGATTCTAATTATAGTTCCTTGGTATTTGAATTGTTTCTTTCTAGCTGCTAGCAATATTTTTTGTTGGTGTGGTAGTCCTGAATTTTAGCCATGATATTCCTTGGGGATTTAATTTTGGGGTCTCTTTCAAGAGGTAATCGGTGAATTCTTTTGATGGTGATTTTGCCTTCTGATTCTAAAACATCAGGGCAGTTTTCTTTCACGATTTCCTGGAAGATATTATTTAGATTCTTTTTTTTTTTCATCATGGCTTTCAGGACATCCAATAATCCTTAGATTATCTCTCCTAGATCTATTTTCCAGGTCAGTTGTTTTTTCTAGGAGATATTTCATATTTTCTTCTATTTTTTCATTTTTTTTGTTTTTGTCTGACTGATTCTTGAAGTCTTATTGAGTCATTCACTTTCATTTGTCCAATTCTAATTTTTAATGTATTATTTTCTTCAGTTACCTTTTTTACCTCCTTTTGTAACTGGCCAATTTATTCATTGCATACTTTTTCCATTTCACCAATTTTGTTTTTCTGTGAATTGGTGTCTTTTTCATATTTCTTTTGTAGAGCATTATATGCTTTTTCCATTCCTTCTTGCAATGATCTCATTTCATTTCCCCATTTTTCATCTAACTCACTTTTGAAATTCTTTATGCAATCTTCCAGGAAAGCCTTGTGAAATGGTGACTAGCTCATTTCTCCCTTTTTGGCTTCCTCTGGAGTTGCTTTACTTTTATAAATCTCAGGATCGGGGGTATGTTCTTCTCACTCTCCATAAAAGATGTCTCTGTTGAGAGTTGTTTTCTGTTTTTCATATATTTTTTTAAAAGCTTGAGGTCTGTTTAAAGCAGAGAAGCAGCAGCTTTGGTAATTTGTCCCAGGGCAATTTAGATGATTGACTTCTAATGCTAGGGTCCTTTGGCTAGGACCATATTTGCAGTGGGTTACAATCTACCTTTTACAAAAGGCAGATCTGCCAAAGCACCTGCCCACAATCAGGGCAGAGTGTCCCAAGTGTCTCACAGGGACTTTCCAGGTGTTTAGAACCTGCCATGCTGAAACTGGCCTGGCATCCTGCCCTTGTCTCCCAGAGCGGCTCCCAAGCTCAGCAAACTGCTTGACCCCCTGCCTGACTGAGACAGACCTGCTATGGAGCTCTTTGAAGGTAACTTTTGCTGGAAATGTGTTGTACTCCAAATATTTGGAGGCTCTTTGATTCCAGAACCAGTTCAATCTGCTGTTGGTTTGAGAGAAGGTCAGAGGAGGTCATAGAGAGTCCTGTATTTACTCCACCATTTTGGCTTCTCCCCTCAATCTCTGCTATGAAAATTGGAAATTAGTATGGCAGAAACTAGGTATTGACCCACACCTAACAAAGTATACGAAGAAAAGGTCAAAATGGGTTCATGATTTAGACATAAAGAGTGATATTATAAACAAATTAGAAAGACAAAGGATAGTTTATCTCTCAGATCTGTGGAGAAGGAAGGAATTTGTGGACAAAGAAGAACTAAAGTACCTTATGGAATGGAATATGGATAATTTTGATTATATTAAGTTAAAAAGCTTTTGTAGCAACAAAAAGAATGCAGATAAGTTTAAAAGGGAAGCAATAAACTGGGGAAAACTTTTTACATTCAAAGATTCTGATAAAGGCCTCATTTCTAAAATATATAGAGAATTAATTCAAATTTATAAGAATTCAAGCCATTCTCAAATTGATAAATCTTCAAAGCATATGAACAAATTTCAGGTGAAGAAATTGAAAACAGTTCTAGTCATATGAAAATGTGCTCTAAATCATTATTGATGCAAATTAAGACAACTCTGAAGTACCACTACACACCTCTTATATTGGCCAATATGACAGTAAAAGATGATCACTGTTGGAGGGGATATAGGAAAACTGGGACATTAATACATTGTTGGTGGAGTTGTGAATGGATTCAACCATTCTGAAGAGCAATTTGGAACTATGCCCAAAGGATTATCAAACTGTGCCTATTATTTGATCCAGCAGTGTCTCTTCTGGACCTTTATCCCAAAGAGATCATAAAGGAGGGAAAGGGGCCCACATGTGCAAAAATGTTTATAGCAACCCTCTTTGTAAGAAACTGAAAACTGAGTGGTAGCCTACACCTGGAAATTGGCTGAATAAATTATGGTATATTAATATTATGGAATATTATTGGTGTATAAGAAATGATCAGCAGGGTGATTTCAGAGAGGTCTGGAGAGACTTACATGAACTGATACTAAGTGAAATGAGCAGAACCAGGAGATTATATCATGCTCAATTATGATGGATGTGGCTCTTTTCAACAATGATATGATTCAGGCCAGTTCCAATGGTCTTGTGATGATGAGAACCATCTACATTAGAGAGAGGACTGTGGAAATTGAGGGTGGATCACAACTGAGTATTTTCACTTTTTTTGTTATTTGCTTGCATTTTTTTTTCTCTTTTTTTCTTTTTGATCTGATTTTTCTTGTGCAGCATGATAATTGTGGAAACATGTAGAGGAATTGCACATGTTTAACATATATTGAATTACTTGCCATCTGTGGGAGTTTGTGGGGGAAGGGTAGGAAAAATTTGGAACACAAAAATTTGCAAGGGTGAATGTTGAAAATTATTTATTCAAATGTTTTAAAATAAAAAGCTTTAACAAAAAAGGTGAAAAAATGTTAAGTGTCTGAGACTAGGCTTGAACTCAGATCCTCTTGATTCCAGAGCCAGTACTCTTATCACTGCATCATCTAGCTGCCCCTCTCTGGTCCTTATCTTTGGGAGTTTTTCATGCTTTAAGAGGGTGGGTGAAAATTAGAATCCACTCTCTGTTATTGTTATTATGAGAGCAATACTGATGTCCTGTGGTTGATTATAACAGATTGTGATACATTGTATGCCAGTCAGCATGTCTCCTCCTAAAGATGAGTGACTTACAATTACTTGTCATATTGACTATATGCTTTGTCAAAAAAATGGTAGTCTTTTTCTTATTTAAGTGAAATGTTTCAAATCAAATTTCAAGAAAATTTCTGAATTCCTCATTGCTTGCTATGTTCAGACTTTATTTTTCTTTTTCTAGTCATCCTAGTACCATATAGTATAGATCCATATAAGATGAAATAGATTTGTCTACAGAAATTTATCATCAGATATTTTTCTTTCTGATATTACTTAATTTGAATTCTCTTAGTGACTAATTTTGGGGATTTCCTTTACTGATTGATAAATGTATTAGACCAACAGCTCTCATTAAAGTGAACTCGGCAATTCTAGTGAGTTAAGTCACTGCCAAGTTGTTTTTCTTCCTTACAAAATGACATGGATGGCTCTGTCAGACTGAATATCTACTGGATAAATTAATGAATTTCAAATTACCATATGCTTTCTCCTCTTGGCAATACACATTCCACTAACAAAGAAGCTGCCTGCGTTTCTGTGGCAGCAAAATGTCTCTCTTGTAATCTTTGTACACCAGCATATAAAACATACCAAGCCAGTAGACTGCAGCATCCTCTAGATTTGCAAGCAAATGACTGCGGCTGTTACAAGCTTATTGGAGAATCACTGAAATTGTTTCAGGTAAGAACATACAACAGAAGAAAAGAAAAACTAATCAGGATATTGTTATTTTGACATATTCTGTTACCTTTTCAGAAATGCCTTCATAATTTTCATTTTGACGTAATCTCGGTATCCAGTAAAAAGCTAAGAATTTTTCATCCCTCTGACAGGTCTCCATTAATAAAACAACAATCTTTTGTGTGTAGTAATCTTTAATCTTATTTTGTCACACACTTCTCAGTAGCATTTCCACTCGTTTTACAGTATAATTTATGACACTGAAACAACTCCTTGCCCTGAAAAAGGTCAGTCTGTCAAGGTTTACTTGTCTTTGAAGAAAAGTAATAGAGCATTATTTATGAACTAAAGAATACACTTCAATACTTTAATCAATCAGGAAGATACTTGTATTATTGTATCCTTTGCCAAAAAAAAGAAAGAAATATCATGACCAAAGGATACATCAACCTTGCTTTCCCTTTCATGTTGAAAAGGCCTCTTACCTTTTATATCTACTTTTGCTTTTGTGTTTATGGCAGTATGGAAATAATATGCCTGATAGTGTCTGATATCAGGGACAAATTCATAAATTATGAGCAATGAATTGAGCTTTTTTAAAGATCATAGAGTCTTTGGACAGATTAACTAGCTTCATCTAATATGCTCATCACATGAAACTCATCTGATAAAATGAAGGGGGACATGCAATTAAAACCTGTAGGATGGAGGGATAATTGAAGAGCTTTAAAGCAGTGTCTTGTGGAGAAATCAGCAAAATAAAATACATTTTCTTATTGCTGCACAGAAGATCCCCAAACATATCCCCAGTTGGTCCCCATATGTTTTTAGAACCTACCACAAGCACAAATTAGAGCATACAGTGTAGGGAAAAAACATAGTGCTTCATTAGAGAAAACAGTCACATTTTGAATTAAGTGTTTCAAATAAGGATTTAATTTAGATTTAGTAAGATTGTTGCATGTGAATGAAATAGCAATAGATTGCCAAGAATTCTTTTATTAAAGTCTATCTAGTGTGTAATAAGATACATATCTACTACAAAATGATTAGACATAAATACATATGTTTAAAGTAATTAGTTATAAAGCATGTGATTTTTTTGATAAAAGAATATTCTTAAAAATTAATTGAGAAAGACTAGAGCTCTAGATAAACTCAACAAAAAAGTTTTATATCATTGGAAAACTATATTAATAATGGTCAGTTTTATCTTAATGCCACTCAAAAATCAGGAGTCTCTGACCCGAAATGAAATGAAAATAATGTTACATGAAAATAAATTGGAAAAGACCTATTTTTTTCAGAGCTTCAAAAATGACTAAAGGGGGAAAATTTCCTTTGGGATTAGAGAGTAGAATAGTCAGAAGAACTATATACTCAAGATTCAAAGTCTAAAAGAGAAGTCTGGGATTTAAAGTATATGTTCTCTGTCCCCAAACTTGGGAACTTTAACTTAAATATTGATGTTCCCTTCAATATTATCTTTATTTCTTAATTTATCAACTGCTTTCTTCAATATTTGATTAGGACCTTCATTCCATTTCAGCACCATTCAAAGGTAATTATACTGACATGTTTGGCTCCTCCACAATCAAAGTAAAATTCTCCAATATAACTATGGTACCTTTTCTTTTCCTATCTTATCATTCCTAAACCCATACTCTGCCTTCATTGAAACCTCCAGTAACTCCACAGCTTCCTGATTTCCCAGACTATCATCTTTACTCTGGTCACATTCAGAATCTTGACTCTTTAAATGAACCTGTTTGATTTAACAATCTCTTTGACCCTTGAATTCCATAAACTTTATCCTATCATAAGCAGTTTCTCTCTTTCTTACTCTGACTTACTGTCTGTCTTTCTCTGTGTATGTCTTTGTCTCTATGCCTCCTCCCTTTTTCTTTTCCCTCTCTCCCTATTTTTAATATCTCCTAATCCTAATCCTAATCCACTCGGTTATCTTCTTTTAAAAATAAATAGTTTTTATTCTATCATTCCCTCTTACCTTTTCCTCTTGAATATTTTCTTATACCAAGGGGTTCAGGACACTGCACTGAACTCTCATGGTTCATCTCCAAGATGATGGCTTCTTTTAAGATTTTTTTTTTGATTCTTCATTCATTAACCAGTGAATACCTCAACCCTATATTATGTTCCCTTCTCTCTTTCTTGATATACAATCTCACTTTTTGATCTCATCAGTTTCCGTGATTTCGGTGATATTTTCTATGTGGATGATTCCCAGATACATATATTGAACCATATTCTGTCTTCAGAGCTGTAGTCCTATATCAGGTGCATTTTTGGACATCTCCAATTGGATATTCCTTAGGCAACTCAAATTCAACATCTCCCACAATAGAAATTGGGATCTTTCCCTTCTGCCTTCCCCATTCCCTATGTTCCTATTTTGCCAAGGCCACTATCACCCTCCAAATTATCTAGAATCCCAAACTGGCATGGTGCCTTCAAATAGTAGGTGCTTAATTAATGAATATTGATTGTTTAATTTCATGTGAAGGTCCCATCTGAAAAGGATGAAGATTAGTATTTTTAGTTTTTACTCACCTAACTGAAGAAGGATATGGAGAAATCATTGTGGATATAGTTTATATTCTACAATTTCCTTACGCTGTGATCAATTTCAGTTATGCCTCTGAATTTTCCATAATTTTTTGAATGTAGCATACAAGAAGGGAATTTTGGTTTATCTCACTAATTGTAAGTATAATGGGATAATCCAAATCAATTCATAACTTTGGATTCTTTAAATCCTCTTACTTAAGAAAGTCAGATAAACAGAGACACAGAGAGAGATGGAGAGAGAGAGGGAGAGAATAACATAATGTTGTCTTTCTCTATATTTACTATTTTAGTTCCTTGATTCTTATATTTAAATTCTGTGATTCATTCAATTCTTTTTCTCTCAATCCAGCACTGAAAAATTCTAACTCCAGTGTGGATCTTTTGTTTTTAAAGAGTTCTAGATTCAATTCTGAAGGTTTTCCCAGTAATGTGTCCCCTTATTTAACAGTATTCATCATTATTAGGTAATTTCATATAACTGTTTATGTTTAGTTCTGGTTTTTCCTTGTTATTTTTTCAGAAAAGAAGCACGACTGGACATTATTCTCAGTACAACAAATCAATGAACAGGAATGCATTCCTGACCTCTCTAGTATTACAGATCACAATTAACCTAAAATGTAGAGAACTATCTGAGATTCAGAAAGCTTAAGTGACTGGTTTATAACAGCTAACAAATGTTAGAGGTGGGATAAGTCCAGAATGCTGTTATATAGTCAATTATAGACTTGAATGTTATTATTGATGCTGTTAATTTTTAATATGTTATTAAATCATAATATGTGCTTTATAGGGAATAGAAGAAAAAAACCTAGCTGTAGAGTTAAAAGACTAGCATTTCTGATGTTTTCTAGCTGTGCATTCATGAAAAAGTCACTCAACTTCCCTGGGTCTAAGTTTCTTTATCTGTAAAATAAGAGGATTGAACAAGAGGGCCTTTCAGTTTCCACTCAGCTCTGGATCTAAGATCCTATGATCTTTAAAATGCTGAGAAGGCTCTTCAAATTCTGCCAGAGACTCAAAGCCCTGGACAAAGAAAAATATTAATAGCAGATTTTTCAGTCTTATTCTTTGCACTTATATTCTAATTTTTAATTATAGTTATCTGTGTATGTCTTGTGTACCCCATTAGACTGAAAACTCTTTAATGACAAAAACTTACCTTGCTTCATCTTAGTGTTTTTCATGTACTAGGATCTTAATAAATGTTGGTTAAATGTTGCTAAATTGAAGACAAATCATAGTTAATTAAAACAAACAGTTACCTTGTTATTGCCATGTGCTACACAATCCATGGCCTCAGGACCATCTGATTCCTGTTTATCTTGTAGTCCCTGATGATGGGATGTTCTTTTTGTGCCCATTCTATAATGCATTCACATTTCTAATAGATTGAGACCAAAAGCCACAAAATCACACACACACAAACACACACACATACAGGTTTAATGTAACATGTAACTATACAATTCAGAAGCTAAGGAATACAATTCTAAAAGAATGCATCACATATTTGTACCCTTTCTTAGCTAGAAAAAACTGATTTGAGAATGGATGATTGGAATATATTTTAAAGCCCATAAAACTGGGAGAAGGACACTGTATTCTAAGGGACAAGATAATTAAAGCTCAAGAGATTACAATGCCGCTCAGAATGGTTATATCACTCTTGTTTGTGCACAGAAATTGAAATAATGTGGCTCAAAATCCTATTGAAAATATGATTGCTAATATCAGAGCCAGCATAAATGAAGCTCAATTTTAATGAGCAAGGAAAATGGAATGACTCTCCAAGCCTGTTTAATTTGTTCAACTCGCAGCTAAAATATATTATCTAAAAATGTATAGAAATTGATATGCTCCTCGTTCTCCAGTACTAAAATGTTAGAGGATTACCCGAAAAAAGGTTCATTATTCCTGCTAACAAAGCATGGCCCCTGTGGCAAGAATGAAGAAGGTGGATGAAGTTTTCTTCATAAAAGGCTTCAGTTAATTTTGTGGATGGATTTCACACACGTTTGAACACTACGAGTTATTCATGATATTCTGGAAGTGTTCTCTGTATTTGTTGAATGTAATGAACAACTGAAGGTCAGAATTTCACCAGGATTAAAATCCAACTAATCTGCTGGGAAATGCCCTGGACATGGTAACAATAGGCCACTTTTTACTTCTTTCTTTTTGAAATCCATGCCTGTGAATTTAATAATTAAACTACTGGGGCATGGTGAAGGAGTATGGTCCCTTCCTAGTGGAGTAGTTGGTGCCGAGCAGAACCAATCTTATATAGACACTGAGTTAGACAACAACTTACATCTTATGGGTTTCCCAAGACTTCCTGAAAAAAAAAACCCTGTCCCTCTATTCATCTGCTTGTTTGCAATGACAAAATCATTCCTAAAGGGTCTTCTTAAAGGTCCCTTTAATTGAGTTGAAGCATTAACCCAAGGCATCATGGTATAGTTGAGAGAGGGCCAGTCTTGAAATCAGGGAGACCCAGATAGAAGTTTTGACTCTAAGTGCTATTTGATATGACACAGGTAACATAACCTCTCAGTTCCCCACACAACTCTTTTGGACTCAAAGCTCAAAGCAGTTACATACCTGCCTAAATACACAGTTTCTTCATTGGAAGCACTCCATACTAATATCACAGGTCTGAGAAAAAAATAAAAGACATTTTATAAACTGATACGATGAGAACATAAGGGATTTGGAGATAAATACCTCCACACCAAAGCACCCACCGCCATTTCTGAGTAATTTTTCAATTGCCACTACTGGGCAGGGGGAGAGAAGGGAGTAGAAGGAATTCTTGTCTCAGAGAATGAACTTCTGGTAATCACGGTCCTTTCTCCATAGGATAAGAGTACTCTATCCTTAGAAGACTATTTTTTTTTAGAGACCAACTAGTCCAACCTCTCATTTCACATATATAACAACTGAGACCTTGAGTCATGAAATAACTTGCCTGAGGTCACATAGATGGTAGATTCAGGATTTGGACTTAGGTGATATGACTAAATTCTATTTCTCTTACAATGCACTTCATCATGTCTGTGCCTCTACTTACTCAAGTATCACAAAATATTGAATCTGTTATTTTAAAGAGAATAGATATTTTATTAACTATAATATGATGGATGGTTGGCCTGCAGACTTTATATAGACTAGAAAAATTATAGACTTTGTTTCATTGGAGTTATTCTGTTATCAATCTTTGTTTACAATTTCATTCCCAGGATACTCTGATTTGAATCTTTAAAAAAAATTATGTGGCTCTTTCAGTTGTAGCCCTTTACTTTTTACCCACCAGCCTAAGGTCAAGATTATTCCTTTATATTCCCATTTACACCTGTACAGAACAAATTCCCTTGTATTTGGACTCCAAGTATACTCATTAGTTTCAAGTTGAATATTTTCCTTTAAGCTATAAAAACTTTTATTTTATCAATGTACTCTGAATTCTATATTTAGAAACCCCCTACTAGTCTCTCTGTTCTTTCCTCACAAAAAAACAGATAGTAAGTCCTCAGCTTCCCTTTTGGACCAGGCTTTCATAAACTATGAGGGAACTACTAGTGAGGAAACTCTGCCACTGAGTTAGAACAGGCACTTGTCTGTAACTTATAGTTTTAGAGGGGGATGAGACTGTTGAAGAATTAATTTGGTATTTGGCATTTTCCTGCTTTAGCCAAGGCACTTTTATTATTTCTGTAAATAATATCAAATCAAATCAAATTGTGGACTTCAAGCAAGTCTCAGAGCCATGTTTTTTTTTGTTTGTTTGTTTGTTTGTTTTTGTTTTGCCATGTAGTGTATAGGTAACCCAATTACATCTGAGTTAAGAAGACAAAGGTAAATTGGAGGTGGCACAAATTGATGGTGAGTACTTTAATGCAGTAGTATCTGTGAGACACAGAACTTGAAACACGATATTTCTGATTCCAAAGCCAATTTTTATGCAAAAATTCAATGCATTTCCTAAGTGTTTATTAAGTATTTATTACATATTATTCTAAGCACTACTAAGACAAAGGAAAAAAAAAAACTTAGTTGTGAATTAAAATAATGATATAAATCAGAGCACACAATTTAAGAATAAATGAAAGGTAAATTCAGAAGTTATGGTACCAGCGTCTAGGGCCTGCAGGTGAGGTGAGAGACCAGGAAAGGCCTTTTATAGAAGGTGGCATTTGTTCTGAATGTTAATGGAAGCCAGGGATTCCACGTGTCTGAGGTTCAGAAGACCATTTCAGTCATGGTTAGGAGCCAAGATAAAGGCACAAAAATAGGAAATGAAATGTCCTGCCAATAAATTAGTGAGTTGGTCAGTATAATTACATCAAAGAATACATGGAAGACAGTAGAATCTAAGACAATCAGAATGAGAGAACTATGGAAATAGAGAATCACAGAATTAGAGACCTCAGAGACAGTCCAAGTTGTAATTTCTATAACACTATTGACAAGTGTTTGACCAACTTTACTTGGTGACATCCAGTAAAGCTAAACCTATTACCTAATAAGGAAGCCTATCATATTTGAACAACTCTAAAAAGGGGTAAGATGGAAGTCTTTCCTTATATTAAGACTAAATCTTAATCAAAACTAACATTTATATGTTATTTTAACATGAGCTCTATCTCTTTTGCATCTTTCAATGCTTCTCTCCTTAGTTCTTTCTCTTGCTTATTTAGTAGAATTATCTCCGTTTTTATATCATCCTGTCTAGCCTTTTCTGAACATACTCCAGCATGGCAATAATTGTTCCCAAATATATTGCCTGAGGGACAACACAGCATCACAGATAGGGTCCACTAAAAGCAGAGTAAAGGGATCCATTAGCTACCTGGTTGTGGACCTTGCCTTTTTAAAAGCAACCTAGTATATAACATTAGCACTTTTGACTAACATGTTACACTTTGATTAGTATTAAATGGAGTTATTTTAACACCATTCCCCCCCAATCTTGTCCCACCAGAAAGTTTATCCTTTCTCTGAAAGCCACCTTCTGTTATCTCAACATTCTTTTCCTTGCTTTAACTATAATGTGTATGTGAATGGCTTCCAAATACATAACTTCAGCCTGAACATCTCTCCTGAACTTTTCCTCTAACTGCTTACTAGTCCTCTCTTTCTAGATATCTCAGAACTCTAAAACTGAATTAATGGTTTCCCCAATCATTCACACTCCATACTATCTCAACTTCCTAATCCTAAACTAGCTTCTTCTCTTTCATTAATGCTACTTTTGACACTTAGTTTCTACATGTAATTAGTCACCAATTTCTATCATTTTTTTCTACAGCATCTCCTTAATCAATCAACAGTCATTTAGTAGATGTCTACTCTATGCCAGGCACTGTGCTAGATGTTGGAGATAATGATAAAAGCAAAACAGTCTCTCCCCTTAAAAATCTTGTGTTCTCTTGGGGAAGCCATGTACATGTAAAATTTTATGCAAGACATATGAATCAAATATGAGGTAAAGTTCCAGGAGAGTGAACTAGCATCTGGGAGTGCTGAGGAAATGCTTCCTACTGTTGGTATCCTGCAGATGAGGAAAGGCTTCCCACAGAGGAGTTGTGAAAGAAACCATGAAATCTAGGAGGTAGAGTCAAGATAAAGGACCATGCCATATATGGGGAATTTCCAGTACAAAGACACAGAGATGGAACATGGAGCACCATATACAAGAAGCAGAAAGTAGTCCTGTATGGTCATATCACAATAGAAAGCTCAATTAGGAGAAATGTCTAAGCAGACTGGAAAGTTAAAAAGGACAAATAACTTCATCTGGCAAATGCTTCTACTACTCTCTAGATATAATACTAATATATATTCTCCCCCAATATAGAGGAATAGTTGCCTAATAGGTCTCCCCTCTAATCCAACCTTTCCTGAAAAAAATATGACAACAAAAACACTTCCAGATTAATCTTGGAACATAGCTCAATGATTCTTAGTAGTAAATATAACAGGAAGAAGATAAGATAGTTTCAGGGGATCTAGTTTGAATCATGATTAATCAAACCTATAGGCTTTGGTCCTTTTATTTATCAAATGAAGTTTGTTGTAAGTGGGGCTTTCAAAGGATTTTTCATCTCTAATGAATGATACTAAGATTCATCATCTGTAGAATAAAGTAAATATTTTTTTAACCTGGACTAAACATCATTCTAATATCTGGCTTTCCCCAATCTTTTCAGTCTGATGGTAGCTGGGTGACCCTGTGGATGAAGCACCAAGCTTGAAGTCAGGAAAATATAAGTTCACATTTGTCCTTAGACACTTACCAGTCACATATGTGACTCTGGGAAAATCATTTAATCTTTATATGCCTCAGTTTATCCATATGTAAAATAAGGATAATAATGACACTCACTTCCTACAGTTGTTGTGCCTGGCACAAAGTAGGTGCTATATAAATGTTTCCTTTTGGAAAAAACAAATAGGGGGGCAGCTAGATAGTGCAGTGGATAAAGCACCAGCCCTGAAGTCAGGAGGACCTGAGTTCAAATTTGATCTCAGACACTTAACACTTTCTAGCTGTGTGACCCTGGGCAAGTCACTTAACCCCAATTGTCTCAGCAAAAAAAGCAAAAAGAAAAAAAAGAAAAAGGAAGTAGGTTATCCAGTGGCAGACACATGAAGTTCTCTCTCAGTGATTACTGGCAAAATTCTGGCTAGAACATCTTTTATAAACTTATCCTTCATCTGGAAGATGCTCATCTACCCAAGAGCCAATGTGGCTTCAGAAAAGGTCTATGAATGGTTAATATGGTGTTTGCTGCCTGCAACTTCAGGAAGAATACCAGGAGCAGAATAAAAGTCTATATGCAATCTTCATTAATCTCTCCAAGGATATTGATACTGTCATTAGTGAGAACTTGTGGAAAATCATGGGGAAATATGATTGTCCAAAGCATCACCAGTTCTGTGATGGCTTACACAGGTTCTAGATAATAGACAATGTTCTTGAGTTTTCTAAGTCACCAATGAAGTAAAGTAGGTATGTGTGCTTACCCATGTGTTACTTTTTAACATGATGTTTTCAGTGACGTTATCAGATTATTTCATTGAGGACTAAAACAGAATCAAGGTCAACCACTGCTCTTATGGTAAATGATTTAACTTGAAAAGACTACAAGCCAAGACTAAAGTGAAAGGTGAGTTAGTACATGATTTTTTTGTTCGGAGATGATTGTGCTCTCAGTGCAGCCTCTCAGGAAGTGATGCAAACAGACTTTGGATCAGTTTTGTGCAGCTTGTGCTAATTTTGGCCTGACAATTAACACCAAGAAAATATAAATTTTCTACCAGCCAGCATTCAGCCAGCCATATGTAGAACCATCAGTTACAAAAAAATGAAGAAATTTTCAGTGTTGTAGATGAGTTCACATACCTTGTGATATTCTTTCTAGGAATTGTACAGATAGATGGTGAAACTGGTTTCACCAGAATTTGCTGAGCTTTTGACAGTCTTCATGAAAAATTGTGGGAGGGAAGAGACATTAAATTGCATACCAAACTGAAAATGTACAGTGTCTGTGCTGACCTCATTATTGTATGTCTATTTAGACATTATACTACTGCCATGTCAGGTAATGAAATTACTTCCATTTGAATTGTCTTAGGAAGACTTTGAAGATTACCTAGTAAGATATGAACTACTAAAATCCCTTTTCGAGCTGAAGAAGCATTTAAACCCTACTGCAAAGGCACAATTCTGATAGATTGGCCACATTGTCGAAATGCCAAATGCATGTTTGCCTAAAAGATGATTTATGGAGAACTCACACAGGACAAATGCTCACACAAAAGTCAGAAGAAGCAATACAAGGACACACTCAAAGTCTCTCTAAATAACTTTGGAATCAATTGTGAGACTTGGAAGACATTGGCATAGGAACTCCCATCATGATGTGCCTGCATTAAAGAAGGTGCGATGGCCCATAGGCAAAGCAGAAGTATGGTACTTAAAAGAAATATGAACTTTGCAAATTTATAAACATCTTCAGCATGCATGTTCTTATGGAATATTAGTGCCTGATCTGTGGTAGTAGCTTTTGACCTCAGTGGTCTGATCTGCCAAAATCAGACACACTGTACATTGTTTCCAACATAGTGATATCATTTTGGTTCCCTTTCATTACAAAGTACAACAATTGCTACTGCTTTTATACCTTTTCTTGTATAACTGGCATACTTGTGCTTCTCTGAGTATCCCATATCTTTTTCTCTCCCCTTGCCTTGGTTCATGCTTTTCTGTTCTTTAAGAATTCCCTCTTATTAAGTATATATCATAAAATCCTATGCATAATTCAGGTACATAGCCAACAAAATCTTCCTTGAGCGACCAACTAGGCATGATGTATTTGTATATTTTGCTTATCAAACGAAGTTGGAGAACAGGATTATTATATTTATTTTTGGATTGTATGGTACCTAACTCAATGTTTTGATCTTATTAATTAGTGAATAACTGCTGAGCAAAGTGATGCTGAGCTAAGCTTAAATCTTGACCTGTTTTTCTTGGTATTTATCCTTTTAAAAACCTCTGAGTTCTTCAAAACATCCCAGTTTTCTTGCTAAGTTCACCTTCAGCACAACCGAGCTTATGTCTACCAAGGACATTAGCATGATAAAAACTTTCCATACACTCCTTTTTCTTTAGAATAGTAATTTCTTTACAATATTACTGTACTTAGAACTTTGCATTTACATTTATTTAATTCAATTCAACAACTCTTTGTTAAGCACTGATTATATTTAAGGTCTTATTGCATCTGTCAAACCAAGTCTGAGGTCCTCAAAGAGTTTCACCTACTATAGGTTGACCAGGACTTTGCCCAGGGTTCTGAATCTAGAGGATGCTAAAAGTATTATCTCTTCTTAGGTAGTTTAGAAATATGGGGTTTGGCATTGTTACGGAGAAGTGTTACAAATTAAAATAGGAAGTTATTTTCTCTGCACTTCCTCTACTTCATACCACCCTATTGGATCTGCTCCCTTTGCATCACCTCTCCTCTACCTTCTCAGCATTGTGGTTCCCTTGAATGCTTACCCACAGAGGGTAGCACACACACCCAATTGTGTCATCTATGTATATGTGTAATATACATATATTCTTGCTATTGTTCATTAAGCTTTGATGCAAGGCAAAAAAAGATTGTAACACTGGCAGTAATTGTAACAAGGGTGCTAAAGTGCACATATTTGCAAATACTGAGCTGTCTGCCTAGACCACAAATTATAGAGGGAAGGGGAAGAATACTTGGGAAAATAAGGCTACAAACAACAATAAGTGTATTATATATATATAGGTTTATGTTTATATATATGCATATGTATGTAAATGTATGCTGCTAATTCAAGTCTTAATTAACATTATCACCTTTAGCCTCCCCTCTCTTCTGACTAGGGGTCAGAACTCTTCCTAATGTCTTTCTTCATAGAGGACACTAAGTGAACTCAGTTCACTCCACTTTGCTTATGGTGCTCTATCTGGTTTCAACTGCACAGAACAAGGTACACTCTGGTGTCCCCTTCCTTCTCCCACTCTGACTCCTTTTGCATGCTGCCTCTTCTTTAAATTGTAAGTTCTTGGAGAGTAAACACTGTCTTTCTTTTTATTACATGTATCCCCAGAATTTAGTGCAGTGCTTGATAAGTAATAAGTACTTAATGAATGGTGATTGGATAGATAGACAGCTAGCTAGCTAATTAGATATAGACACACACACACACACACACATATATGTGTGTGTATAATATACAGTTATAGTAACTTAGTCATGACAGAAAGTGAATATATCATAAAATGAATAAATCACAAAAAGTATGAGAATTTTATTATGGTTCTAAGTCAACTATTACTATGTGATAGTATATAGTTAAATTTTTGCAAATTGACATTACATTAATTTGATAACACATTTGAAAACATTGATTTGTCTGTTGCATTACTTCCCACAACCACATAGCAAATACTAGCCCTACAAAGATAAAATTTTGATGCAGAGCAAAGAATGATTATAATATGGAGGACACCTGTAACAAGGAGTCAAAGAATGCTAAAGTCCATGTACCAGTAAATGCTGAGTTGCCTGCTTAGGCAGTAAAGTGTAGAGAGAAAAGGAACTATATGTGGAAAAAGAAGTCTGCAAAATCAACAAAGGAGAATTCCATTCTACAACTTCATCTCTGGCCAATTTCGCTGCTAGGGAAGACTAATATTGCTATTGAAAGCCCTCAAACCTACTCTTTTTTTCCACTTTAGTTATTATTAGTGCTTATAAAATAGACCCATTTTATCATTGTAAAAATGTTACTGATCCTTATCATGCCCTATTTGGCACATAGATATTTGATCTTTAGCTGGTAAATACAGGAAATAATATATTTTGGCACATTTTGAACTTTTGATTAACAAGTAACCTCACAAATCAAGGCTTACCATGCACTGGATTTTTTTTAAAATGGATGGTGCCACATATCAAACACACTCAAAAACACACACACATAAAGAAGGATACTAAGAACTTCCTTATTTTCTACCAATTCCACTGATTGGCTGAATTGTGAATTAATTTGCAGTTGACATTTAATTATTTGTTATTCCATTAATGTCAGGCCTGGTATTGCTTATAGTTCATTCAGCCAAAGCCAAAAGGATACTGAAATATATTTAATATTAATATTTTTTATCTTCCATTCCATGACTGAACATAAGAATATTTCTGTGGTAGCCTGATCATGCAGAATACTCACTATAATTGTAGAAATGTCAGAAAAATAATGAGTACTATGCATTCATCAGGCTGCCGCTTGGTGTCAGTTGCTGGAATGGGGACACACAGTACATGTCCTCTAGTGGGATAATTCTCACAAATTTCTCTTCTGGTTAAGGTCCTTTACATGTATGGTCCTTTTCTTATTCACTAGAGTTTAGTTCTCTCCCGTATCATGCATTAATTAACTTTATGACTTTTACTTCTCTTACCAAATTTATTTATCTTGAAAAAAAAGGTATTTTAAACCATTATTTGTGTTCATATAATACTGGTCATATAGTTTCAATCCTTCTTCCCACATGACAAATTTCAGACAGATTAACATATTTAACTTAATAATGTCTGTTCCTTCCACTCTCTTACTTTTTATGATATATTATGGCATATTTTCTGTCATGACTATGTTACTGAGATATTAGGCTGCATTAAGAAAAAAAATGATGTAGGACAAAAAGGAAATTATGCTCTTATGTCAGCATTTGGAGTATTGGGTCTGGTTTAGGTTTCTACATTTTAGAAGGACATTAGCAAACTAGTTTCTATCCAGAACAGGAGGATGAGAATGATGCAGAGATTGAAAACAATGTTATATAAGAATCAGTTAAAAAAATCTGAGGGTTACTTAGCTTAGAACAGAGAAGATGGGCAAACACAATATCTTTTGAAAGAATGTGCTGTTGAAGACAAATGTGACTTGTACTTGCCTGGGATTGTCTCATCTGAGACAATTCCCAGAGGAATTATATCATGTATTTTATTTATCATCAATTTCCTGCCCTTGTTCCTAGCTTTTGTATTTTCTTTTAAAGATTTAAGATGACCAAAGAGTGACTTTGCATTCACAATGGTCTCTTTATCAGCTCCAATCTTTCCTCACCATAAAAATTGGTTATTTTTATGCTGTCAGAATTCTGTTTTAGAGAGTTTACTCAGTGATCTTTTGGCTGATTTCTTTCTTTATAAAATCTTGGGTCATAAGAGCCTACCTGCTTTTTCATTTTGAAATCTTCTCTCCTGAAATCAAAAGTGGTTATCTGATTTTGCTTGCTTTGCAACTATATGACCTCTGAGGTCTCTTCCCATTATATGATTGCATGTTGCTGGTTAGACACAAGGAGCAAGTCAAACTTTCTTTTGTTGTGATCTACCAGTTCCAGTATCCTTGACCTAATAGAAGTGTGCAAATGTGTGCATGTGCATATGTTGTGGGGAAAGGCAGGAAAGGATTGAAAAACAAACAAAAATGAAAACCTCAAACAAATGTATATAAATTGCCCAAACAACTGGTCCACTGTGAAAAAGAACATGCTAGTCAAATTTATATGGCTTCATGCATACAGACCCTCCTGCTTATTCCTCCCCCTTCTCCAGTTGTTTGAATTAAAATTTCACTTTTCAACTGATTGTACTGGCACCGACTAGACACGGCCTCAGAGCCTTTCTTTGTTTATGAAGATATTTGCAAAATTGAACGGGATGAAAAGCCCAGCCAGCTATTATTTGAAAACTTTTCTGGGATTTTTTCATGTACCATTTCTTTAGAAGATGTGCTGGGGAGATCAAGAAGAAAAGCAAAAAGTATGCTGGATGCCATCAGGCTTGCTTTCAGAAAGGGCTTAAGCCAGAAGCAAGCAAGAGTCTGGTGGTTTATGCTTTTTCCCATTCTTGCGACAATCATTGTCTCAGGAATGAATTCATATTCTGTATCATTTTCGGTTACCTTTATAGTCTTTCTTACAAGAATGAGGAATGAAAATTTTAATGCCTCATATATTCTGTGAATTACTGTAGATGACTATGCTGGACTACTTTGATCTTTCCTATATTCTGTGGTTTGATTGGATCGTGATGTGAATGGAAAGCAGCACAAAACAAATCAGTTTCAGGGAGAACGACTTTAATAAGAAAAGGGGGGGGGAAGTACCTCTGCCCACTTCAGAATATTACATAGATGACAGAGAGAGTCCAGAAAACCACTGCCAATGTACAGCTAAAAATGATCACAATCTTTCAGGTTAACACACACTGATTTGCAGCAAAACTCTGAAATGGATATTCATTACTAAATATGGTTATCGATGATTGGATCAAATACCCTTTCATTTGCATGGAACATTACTTTTCTCCATTGAGTGGGGGAAGATATAGGAAGCTGATAATGGAATCATAGTAATAATAGCTTACATTTTACAATATATATTATAACTATATATATATATATATATATAGTTTACAAAATACTTTTGTGAAAAGAGCAGTATAAACTAGGAAGTAAGGAATATATACAGAGAATCAAAGAGGATTTAGTAGTCTAGATCATTCCATAAACATTATTTAATGTTTAGAATTTTCAAAGATTCCCATTCTGAGAGAGAGAGAGAAAGATCAAGTAAAACGTGATATACCTGCCCTTATTGAGCTTAAAATCTAGATGGGAAGGGATGAAGAGGACAGGGATAGAAAACAGGTACAAATAACTACATTTTTAAAATAGAACATACCTGCCTAATAAATTTCCCATACAGGAAAAAAATATTATATGAGGTCTAATGGTAGAAAAGTGATTCCCAACTGAAAGAGTCATGAAAGAACCAACATTTAGGCCAGGACTTAAGAGCAAATAGAATTTCAAAAAGTGATGATGGGGAAAAGAAATTTAAGACAGAGGGAATAGCATAAGTTTAAAAAGACAGATTGGAAAATATGGGGAACAATAAGGAATTCTGTTGGAGGAAGAATAGTCAAAACTTGAAGGGAAATATGACATAAGCCTTGAAAAGTAGATTGAAATTAGACTGTTTTTAAGCTGGTTTTGAATACCTGCTAAAGAATTGGTAACAGGAGCAGCTAGGTGTTTCAGTGGATGGAGTGGCAGGTCTGGAGTCAAAAGCTCCTGAATTCAAATCCGATCTCAGACACTTACTGACAATGTTATTCTGAGCAAGTCACTTAACCCCAAATCCCTTCCCTCCATGACCTTCCAAAAATAAGTCTGTAATGTGTGACATAAACAAGTGGAATTGTTGGTGGATTTTGAGAAAAGATGTGACATTTTCAGATGTTTGCATGATAGATTACTCTGTAAACTATGTAAAAATAATGTCCCATGAACCACTTCGGCTATCCAATGAAGTCTATGGATCCCTTCTCAGAATCTTTTTAAGTGAATAAAATACATAATAGTGCAAAGGAAAAACAATTATATTGAAATAGACATGTATTTTCCCCAATCTTAACTTACATACCCCATGAAATCTACTCATGAATCCTGAGCTAAAAACTCTCACATAAAAGATAGACTAGAAAGAGATGGGAGGGCAGGAATGTCAAAACATTTTTACAAAAATTCAGGTGAGTAGTGGCTATGATCAACATTTAATTGGTGGCAACACTTACTTTGCAACACAAAATCATTGAACCTTAGAACATAAAAAGTCCTTAGAAATTATCTAGCCTTATGGTTCATTTTACAAATAAGAAAACTGGGGACTAGAGGATTTAAGTGACTTTTCTCAGGATACATGGTTAGTAGTGAAGATAAAAACCGAAGCTAAATTTTCTCATTTTGAGTTTAATTTTATTTCCACTATACTAGGACAGAAGAGTTGGTCCTAGAGCCAGAAAAGCTTTATTTTAAATTTGGCTTCATACATTTATGAATTGTTTAAACCTGGGTAAATCACTTAAGTACTGTCTGCCTCAGCTTCCCCATCTGTAAAATGGGGGAAATAATAGCATATTTATGTTATAAGGATCAAAATGATAAAAAACAAACATGTAATACTTATAAATATCTAGATAAATAACTACAGCTTTATAGCGATATTAAACAGTGCTGCCAATTGCTTTTCATGCTGTTTAATTGTAACCCATTTTTTTGTTGATCTTATTTGAGGTTTTCTTGGCGAAGATACTGGAATGGTTTCTCATTTTCTTGTCCAGGTCATTTTATTGATAAAGAACTGAGGCAAACAGGCTTAAGTGACTTGCCCAGGGTCACACAGCTAGTAAGCATCTAAGGAAGGCCATATGTGAATTCAAAAAGAGCACTCTTCCTACTTCAGGTCTGTTTCTTGATCCACTGCACCACCTATTTGCTCAACTCCATTCAACTTCAATAATTTCTATCCTACCCTAGTATTGGCTATTTTAATTGTAAATCGAGAATGCTTATACCCAAACACAGGTTTCTCCAAGTTGAATTAGATTCAGAAATCTGGGTTAATGCTCTTGTTCCCTGAGCATAGATGGAAATCACTTAAATAGA
Organism: Myrmecobius fasciatus; assembly: GCA_023553655.1. Taxonomy (NCBI): domain Eukaryota; kingdom Metazoa; phylum Chordata; class Mammalia; order Dasyuromorphia; family Myrmecobiidae; genus Myrmecobius; species Myrmecobius fasciatus. Next base: position 21,786 of record JAJPUD010017507.1, read on the forward strand.
GTTAGGATGGAGCCTTAGAGGAAAAATATCATTCATATTACAACTACCTGCAGGATGCTTAGTAAGATTACTTGAAGCACCGATTCCTAGCATATACCATGCAAGTTGCCCAACCCTTGGTCAAAAGAATTAATTCATTACCTGTAGAAAGGATCTCTCCTTTACACTTATAAGTCTCATACTTATTTAGATTCATTTTCTTAAAATATAATCCTTCAAACTGTTACTTGAAGCTTTATGCTCAGTGCACTGTGGGATATATCTATTCTTAACTCTTTTTCCAATAAATAGCTACTTATCCTAGTAATTATTTGTATGTTGTGTTACTAATAGTAATACTACTACTACTAGTAGTAGCTAGCATTTCTATAGTGCTTTAAGGTTCATAAAGTTCCTTACATTTTATTTCATTGAAGCTTCTCAATTACCTTCTGATGTAAATGCTATCATTTTGTACATTTTATGGGTGATGAAACTGTTAAAATGACTTGCCAAGGATCACACAACTAGTGTCTTAGTCATAATTTGAATTCAAATTTTTCTGATTTCAAGATCAGAACTTTTCCACATTGCCACTTTAGTCATAGTGAGATGGCATTGAATTTAGACTCAAAAGATGTGGGTTTTCATTCTAGTTCTGCTCTTAGCTGCCTGTGGAATATTGGGCAAATCATTCAATCACTTTAAATCTCAATTTCTTGATTAGAATTTTTAACATTTTATCTCTGACTTCTTCCTTCTTTCTTATCCTCTTTTCCTGAAGAATTTTATTTAAAGTTTTCACTTTCCATGAAACCTTTTCATCTCCCCTCTGTGTTGACACACACTGTACCTGCCACCAATAACGCAACTTCTGCCTAGCCAGAGTCTGAGGAGCAGAAGCATTGAGTGGAGAAGTGTATCACTTTTGGTTTGGCGGGACCTGGTGATATCAGATTTAAGCTTTTCATCACATAGAAGAGTTGCTCTAAGTGACTTCTACATTCCTTTTCAGCTCCATTGTAAAATGAAACACATTGTGCTTGTCTACTTGTGTGTATACTTCAAACTTAAAGATATAGGTGCAAGGAAAATTTTTTAAAAATATATAAAAATGTTGTTTTTGAATAAAGGAATTAGGATTTACAGTCACTGAAAGTGTCCTTGGCAAAATTTCTGATATCATCATAATCCTCAACATCATCATCCTGGGTAGAGAATATAATTAAGATGTTCTTGATAAGGGTGTTCTGGGATGAAAAAAATTCTTTTATTATTACATTATTATTATATAAAAATTAGTATTATATGACAATCAAGTGTATAAGTAAAAGTATTTGCTTGAGATCATTTTACAAGTGAAAGGGAGACCATGACCTAGGTCCAAAGCAACAAACAACAAATCCATCTGTGGCTCTTTAAATTATAGGTCCTGTGCTCTTGGGTAAACAACATTAACTCTCAGTCTTGGTTTATTTACTTGCCTGTTTAAAAAAAGCAGCAGAATAAGAATAAATGAATGCCATATTCATCAAAGGAATTAAATCAATCTCCATACATGATCAAGATGTTATAAAGACAAAAAGACAGGAGTGGGCTTCTGACTGCCAGTCATATGTTTTGGTTACTAGAAGATGCATTTTCTCTAAGAACAATGACACTTAAGTTGATTTGGGATGCTAAATACCCGAGACATTTTTGACAAATGCAATTTTAAGAATTGGAAACCTCCTTCCATTAGAGAGGGAAATATAAAATTCTCTGTTTCCCCCTCTTGTGACATTCAACTCTTAAAGGCAAGAATTCTATTTTATTGGCTTCTTGTAATCAAGATGATGTGACCTTTACAGGATTAATATCTCATTCTTTTGCTAACTAATTTACTCTAATAACACAGGAAGATGCTTTATGGTATGAAAAACACCCTGGGGGACTGGGCTTGGCTATAATAGTGAGAATGAAGCCATTAGAGTTGGATATATAGTAGAGGTAAAACCTTAAATATAAATTTGTAGCCATGGTATATGGAAAATTTCTTTTCTTTAATGCTGTAGCTTTTTCTTTTATTAGTTCTTTGTTAAAAAAAAAAGCTGCTGTAGTTTTGCAGTAAATTTTAAGAAGACTTCAGCAGATACTTCTGTTTTCCTTCATATTTTTTCTAACACCAAAGGAGTTTTCCATTTACTTGAGAAACATTTGGGGGGTATTGGTAAAGTATGTACCCTCATCACTTTGTCATTTCCAGTATTTAGAAAGAACCAGACATTTTCAAATCTTTTTTTATTCATTCTCTTCCCCTACCCAGCTCATATGAGTGCTATAGAAGAAAGTGCTTTTTAAGTCCTAAAATACTATAGGAATATGAGTTGTGGTTGTTATTATTATTATTAACAACTAATATTTGCCTATCTGGAACTAGCCTAGTTTGAATAAAATTACTGCAATAGCCTCCTACCTAATATTTTTGCCTTCATTATCTCTCTACATAATCTGTATAATTGCCCTGCTTCTTTGGCTCCCAATTTCCTACATAATTATTTCTAGACTACTTCACCTAATTGTCAGTATCCTTCATAACCACACCTCAATTTTCCTTTCCAATTTTCCTTTCAACTTCAGACACATATTCACATTTAGAGACCTTATGAGCAATTTATTCTAATTTTACTCATTTTAAGATGAGATTGGCCTAAAGTCACGCAAGATAGCAAATCACATATTGCAATAACTGGAATTCAGAACCTGATTATCTTACTCCAAATTTATGCTTTTTGCATCATACAACCTTTCTTCTCATCTATTTTCCTCTAGACATGATCTCAGGAAATTTTGTTGTTCTTCTAGCAACCAGACAGACACTTGTTAAGTCTGAAAGATATATGGATACCATATTAGCTATCTCCACCTATACCCTAACCCTCTTTCTCAAGCATTAAGGAGAGCACCATAAGAGTTTATATATTTGAAATATAATTTTAATAAAATTAATCTCTGGTTGTAATCATTGAAACCTTTTGCATACTGTGAAGTGTTCACAAGAATAAAATGCCCTATTAATCAATAAGATTAAGTTATTAATTGATTTATATAATCTAATTGTAATGCAAAATATTAGAGTGCTGCTTCAGCCTGCTAGAGCTTAAGTGACTTGCTTGTGGTCAGTTAGTTGGTAAGTGTCAGAAGCACAATTTCAATACCGTCTTCCTGATTTCAAGTCCAATGCTCTATCTACTTACTATGTTTTGCTATCTTTATGTCAATGAATTTATACCAATGTAAATATTTTTGCAAATTCAAATAAACATAATAAAAATTAAGTTTAAAAAGATGATTATGATATACATTTTACAGGGCTTTTAAAGTTTGCAAAGCCCTATATATGCATACATACATATGTATGCATATGTTTAGATATTATATATATATATATATATATATATAAATAATCTCACTTGGGTTGTTCAACAAACAAATGCTAACCTGGCAATGGCCACCCTGTCTTCACTTCTAATACATTAGCTTCTCTTTGGTTATAATTGATTTCCAT
>JAJPUD010017508.1:0-31105 GCA_023553655.1 Myrmecobius fasciatus
GATAATGGTATTTTTTAATAAGTTTACATTTTGGGAAAGGATAAATGGTGTTTTCCCAGCCCCCCAAAAATTTAGGAAACATCTGTGAATTCCCCAATAGTTAAAACTATTAAATACTCAAACAGCTACAGTTGTTATTTATCCATTGGTAATTTCTCTTATGCAAGCTCATTAGACAGAAAGATATACAGCTGGCACTGGTCAAATCAAATGACTTTGTGCTGTGGTTGATGGTAATAGTTTGGATGACTGTCTGGCAGAAAGTTCATAGGATCATGGATTTAAAGCTGGCAAAGGCTTCAGGGCTGTCTTTTCCAAACCCATTATTTTATAAATGAGGAATCTGAAGCCTAGGAACCAAATGTCCTCTGTTGGTGATTATGCCCCTATCACCACACTTTTTGGCTTTGGGGAAGCTTGGAAAATAGGAAGGTACTGAGCTAGAAATTTGCAGCTACTTTTCACAGTGAAGTAAAAGAAATGAACAATGTAGCTGTCAAAGCCCATTTGACAATCACTTTACTCTAAAAGAAAGATCCAAATGTGAAGAAAGTTTAACTTGGAACTCTTAAGAAATTAAACTTTTAAATATATAAATGTAAGGCTTTGTCAAGAAAAAATTTTAATTATTATAAAAATTGCTTTTTTTTCTTCTGTCAACTTCATTGTTTTTTGTTTTGTTTTGTTTTTTGCTTTTTGCTGAGGCAATTGAGGTTAAGTGACTTGCCCAGGGTCACACAGCTAGGGAATGTTAAGTGTCTGAAACCAGATTTGAACTCAGGTCCTCCTAACTTCAGGGCTGGTGTTCTTCTTCATTGGTTTTTAAACAATCCAGTTTTTCTTACCTTGGGAAGGAAAGTAGGTCCCATTTAACAAGGTTTTTTTTTCTCCTTCCCCCTATCCTAAAAATGCACAAATATGAGTATATGGCAGGGGCATTGTGTGTGTAAATACATATATATATATATATATATATACATGTATATATATATGTAAAATCATTCTATACATACTTCTGTGTATCAATTCTTTTTCTAGACATAGTGTCTTCCTTTCTATGTCCTTTGTAGTTTATTTGGATATTTACAATAGTCAAAATGCTTTATTTGCTCATTGTTCTTAAAATAATATTGCTGTTACTGTATACAATGTTCTCTTGATTCTTTTCATTTTACTCTATTATTTCATGAAAGGCTATCTACGTTTTTGAAGACCATCTTATCATTTCTTATAGCATAGTAATATTACATCATAATCATTTGCTATAGCTTGTTCAGCCATTCCAAATTGATGGACATCCCCTCAATTTGTAGTTCTTTGCTACCACAAAGGAAGTTGTTATAAATATTTTAGAACATATAGGTTCTTTTCTTTTTTTCTTAGTTATCTTTGGAAATAAACCTAGTAATGGTATTGCTGGGTTAAATGTAATAGTTTAATAACTCTTTGGGCATAATTCCAGATTTTTTATTATATTATGTTTTGAAAATTCTTGTTTTATAACATAAATTTAAAAATTTGTAAACTATTTTTAAAAAGTTTTAAAAGTTATTGTGGGGATCAAAAAGGTAAGTATTTTGGAAGATCATTAATTCATCTTTCCATGGACCAAACAAAGGGCAATAATTATCATCCCAGTTTTCTACATGAGGAAATTGGTGATGCTAACAAATGTACCTGCAGTTGTTCTTATTTAGTGGGATATTTCTGACCAACCATCAGTTAAGGCATGCTGCCTAATTTTCATTTTAATAATGAAAATGGACTTGCATTGAGCTAACACCTTCTCTCACCCTTTGTGATTGGATCAGGCTAGGTGTACAGCTAGGCTACAGTGATCTCTTCAACTTTCTCAACCATCAAACTCAGGGTTTTCTGTTCTAAAACTAACTGGCTCCAATACCTAGCTTTCTTAGGTCTAGATTTCTAACTCATTAAACCGAGCTTCCTGGGCCTTCTCACAAATCAGAGTTAACATTGGCCATTTTGTAAAGTGACTCAGCCAGGCTTCAGCCTGAGAAGTTCTGCTGATTTTGAAAAATACTGAAATAAAAGTGATTCACTTGTATTGGTATTGAAACAGCTATTGACAAGTTAACTAAGCTGGCAACCATCATTCAGCCAAACCAGAGCAAATTTCTCTTTTTGGACTATGCTATCTATTTGGGAGACTTCCATTAGCCAAGTTTAGGAAGACTCCAATTCCATTTTGAATTAGAACACAATAATTTCACAGCTTATCATACTTGTAGCCTCTACTTTTGTTAAAATATTGCTTTTGTGCAGTTTATTTGACAAATAATTTTCTCTTGAGAATTTTGCTTTCTTAAGGGGACAAAGTATTCCAAGAACAAATGCATTATGAAAAAGTATTCCAGGAGGTGTTTGATGGAAGTAAGATTTATGAAGACCGAAGGCATATTAGGTGAGGCTACACCTACACAATGTCCACTGCACTATACAAACAACAATGATTCTCCAGTCCCATCACCCTAGCCTACTGTGTATTTGCTTAGTTGTGTTGGAAGGATCTGTATTTATTTGTTGGCAGATAGAAAAGTTTAATGCTTAGCTGAAGTATGGTGAAGTGGTAGTGAAGAGGACACTCTACATATTCCTCACTCACCAAGTGGTTTGTTTTGGAGATATGTATGTTTCTATAATTATTTTAGTTATTAATGCCTCATTTCAAAAAGACATTTATTTATTCTAGGTCTTGGCCATTTCTATTCAGATCTCATTCATTCATTTCATCACGACAAGAGAGAATGATTAAGTACCTATTTTTGGTCAAGATTAGAAAGCCTGTCCTTGGTATCAGAGATACCTAAATTTAAGTCCTGTTTCTGATATGTAATTTCAATGAGAAAATTATTTAATTGCTCAGTACTCTAGGCAACTCTCTAAGATTAAAGTTACAGGGGACTTGACAATCTGCATTAGTTGGAAGAGATTTCAAACCTGATAACTCCTTATATGGAAGAAATTACAGATCTGGACCAAAAAAAATTCTAGGAATACAGAGACACCCAGAAAATACTTCTTGCCCCACAAATTTATATTATATAAGGAAGGAGTATTGAAGAATATCATATGGGTTCAAATAAATATAACATTACTTAGGGTTGAAAATGTTAAATATAAGTCATTCTGAATTGATGAAAAAGGTTAGAAATAGACTGGTTTTGTCTCCACATTCCAGCCAAATGAAAGATCTAATAATTATCTGCCAATTTGGGGATACTACACATACATACATATTTATCCAAATAAGTGAAAACCCAGAAAAAACCTCTTTATTTCTCCCTGCTGGTAGAGCTAACTAAAGTATACCAATATAGCATTCCTAGCTGGAAGAAATAAAGAAGTTTTGTTTTGTTTTGAGTTAAAGATGAGGTGGAGTTCTGTTGTTGTTGTTGTTGTTGTTGTGTGTGTGTGTGTGTGTGTTGTTCACAGAGTTAAGTGACTTGTCCAAGAACATATAGCTAGTAAGTGTCTGAGGCCAAATTTGAATACTGTTCTTCCTGATTCCAGGGCTGGTATTTTATCCGTTGTACCACCTACCTACCCATACAGATGTAGTTTTCTTTTTTTTTCCTCAATATTATTTTATTTTTCTAAATACATGTAAAATAGTTTTCAATATTCATTTTTGAAAGACTTTGTATTCCAATTTTTCTCCCTCTCTCCCTTACATCCCCTTCCCCCAAAACAACAAGCAATCTGATATAGATGAAACATGTAAATCCTTTTAAACATATTTCTATATTTGTCATATTGTACAAGAAAAATCAGGCCTAAAGGGAAAGAAGCACAAGAAAGAAAAAGCAAAATGACAGACAAAAATGGTGAAAATACTATGCTTCAATCCACATTCAATCTCCATAGTTCATATGCATTTTTCTCTAATTATTTTAGCTACTAGTCTTATTCCAAGAAGACATATTTTTATTTATTTGGGGACTAGACCACTTGTTTCTACCTAAGCAAAGGTGATAGATTAATTATTCAAATAATTTGGTCAAAAACCTTCTTTTCTAAAAGGAAACATTATGAATTTTCCTTCTGTAAACTGTCTATAGCAATAGTTCTCAAACTTTTTTTTTTCTCCTCATAGTCTAGTCTTCTTTGCTATGAGGTATCTTGACTCACTGAACTTTTAAGTTGTCAGCATAGAGAAGTCAGGAAATTGACCCATTGTCTCCTTTCAATAAGAGCAACTGTTTTTATTGAGTTCTTTGCAAATCCAAAATCTAGCATCTTTAGAGGTTAGTAATTGACAAATTTTGTTTGTTGTTCAAATACTATACTTATGCTGTATCTGCCAGGTAAGAAAAATTTATATTATTCAAGATGATAGATTCTCTTTTATCTGTAATAACATAACATCCAAAATTTGTCAGGATGCTAGTGTACAAATAGAACATTTTTTGACAATCCCTGAGCTATACTGATCAAATACAGTGAACAATTGCTCCACTCGACCTTTAATTTTGTTTATGTAGTCAAAACCAAAATGGAATGGTGGGAAACCTCTGTCCCAGCCAGAGGACAGCAAGGTAGTACAGTAAATAGAGTACTAGACCTTGAATCAGGAAAATCTGAGTTCAAATGCAGCCTCAGATGTGAGCCTGGCCAAGTCACTTAGCCTGTTTGTCTCACTTTCCTCAACTGTAAAATAGAGATAACAACAGCCCCTAGTGTTATTACTTAAATGAAAGAATATTTGTCAAGCATTTAGCATAGTAACTGACACAAAGTAAGTGCTACATAAAATCTTTTTTTCTTTCCCTTCACCTTCCCTTTTCCTTCCCCTTGCCTTTCCCTCTTGTGTCTCTATCATATAATTGTTAGGATTTAGGATTAAAGTCTTGTTATTCAATTCATTAGTAAGCATTGTCTATTGTGTTATAGGAATTATTCCAAATATTGAAGATTCTAAATATGGAAATATTTTTAAAGGATTGCACATGTTTAACCTACACCAGATTGCTTGTTGTCTTGGAGGGGAGGGGGGTAAGGGTAGGAGGGAGAAAAATTTGGGACACAAAATCTTTCAAAAATGATTGTTGAAAACTATCTTTACATGTATTTGAAAAAATGCCTTGCTCTCAAGGAGTTTATAGTCATATAGTATATAAACATTTATTAAGTATCTACCATGATACTTGAAGGCAGCTAGGTAGTTCAGTGGATAGAACATATCACATAGCACTTGATAACATATGTGCTTCCTATTTCCCAAGGTCCTCGAGAGCAGAGTATTTTATAAATCTTAAAATTCTATATAGAAATGGAAGATTTGGGGGTTTGGGGGGGAGGGTTAAATAATTTGCACTTTCCTAGATATTGTACTAAGCATTGTCTCAGCTTCACACACGAGGTGGAACTGAGGGTAGTGCTCTGATCAGAGACCCTTCACTTGGTACAGACAAACTAACCCTGGGTATCGACAACGATTAACAGCATCACTAAGTACCAGCTTGCAAGCCTGCATCCGGGGGCATCTTTAGAATCACATGTTTGTTTCAACTTGTGGAAATGGAAACATTTCCATCACTAAAAAAGGTGATTAAGTCCCTTTTAATGTTTCCCTTTTCTGGCCAGCCACTGAGAGGCTTATTTTTCCCAGAGCATTCTTGCCATTGACATCCTTTCTATAAGCCTGTGGATCTGGACCGCCAAGTTGTTATTATTCAAGGAGAGTGGCTTGTCATGATCTGAGGTGATGATATTGAAAGCCTGCTGCTGCTGCTGCATTATCATCCAACAGGAAGCAATTACCTGATAAATTGTGACACCTTTGGTCAAAGGCATTGCCTTGGCTCCACTAGGGAGTCTAACTTGCATTGTGTGAACTGGTGTTCAGAAGTTCCCTAAATATCATTGAAATGTTCTCTGTTCATTCCCTCAGTTTTAGAAATCAGCAAATAAAATGAGAGAAACCTAACTTAAGAAGCCTTGTCTCTATTACTTCCTTTATGCGCTCCAAACAAAAACTAAATATAGAAGAATAAACCAAGAGACCTTGAGGCATAAAGATTGGAACTGATCAGGAAGACACTTATTGGAATCTGGAATCCTCTCTCATGCCTGCAGGCATTCAATAGAGTGCTTAAAGTAGGTTTAAAGTGCTGTGGGCTCAATTAGAATTGAGAAGGAAAACTTGGGAATGATTGAATAAATACTTTGAGTCTGGACCATTAAGGGATTAATTGAGCTGCAAAACTGAGCTTTATTCTCCTGTTTTTCTTACCTGAAATTGAGAAATGGATAAAACAATTTATCACCGAAGTTTATGTGTTTTACTTTGCCTCTAAAGAACGTGTTTCCCTCAGACCACCCTCAGACTCTAGGGAGAAGTGTGAAGCTCCCTACTGGACTGATTCTTGGCAAAAGAAGATGAAAAGAGGATGATTTCTCTAACATTTACTTCCTTAATCTCAGTGACCTTTACAGCACCATGATCCCCCTATTTTAGAGAGAAATGAACTAATCAACTGAGTCACAGGATCATGGGCTTTAGAGATCTAGTACAATCCCTTCATTTTAAAGATGTGGAAACCCAGGTTCAAAGGGGAAGTGAGTTATTCAAGATCACACAGGTAGAGGAGCAGGGATTCGATTGTTGGATCTGTAAACCTAATGTGCTTTTTTCTATCCATACTAGAGCTGGATGATAGTAAGATAGCACCTTAAAGGCAAATGTGCTGCCTTATGTGCCTTTATATTTCCTCCAAGACTAATACACTAATTTATATGGAATAGATGCTTACGATTTCTAAAACTGGCCAATTGAATGTTCTATTATCTTTGCTAAGAAAACTCTAAATGGGGAGTTGGATATGAAAACATCAACCTGCTAACAACCAAATACACTTCCCTGCCCTTTCAGGGATAATTGTATGGTAATTAAATGGCTGAAGGGATAGAACACTGGACCATCTGATGTCAGGAAGGCCTGACTTCAAATGTGTCTACAGACACTCTTACCAGTTGTATAACCCTGGAAAGAACTTAGTACAGTACCTAGTCCATAGTATATACTTAATAAATGCTTATTGCTTTTTGTTTTCTTTCTCATTTTTTTCCTTTTTTGATCTGATTTTTCTTGTGCAGCATGATAAATGTGGAAATATGGATAGAAGAGTTGTATATGTTTAACATATATTGGATTACTTGATGTTTAGGGGAGGAGGTGGGGGAAGGGAGGGAAAAATTTGGAACACAAGGTTTTGCAAGGGTGAATGTAGAAAACTATCTTTGCATGTGTTTTGGGAAAAAAAGTCATTATTTTTTAATTAATAAATGCTTAATAAAATTCCTTCTAGGTTCATTCATTCCACAACATTCAAGAAACATTTATTGAGGGGTCAAATACAAGTAAGACATTATCCAAGCCCAATAGAGCTTACAGATAATTGGGAAATAAGATATATGAACTAAGAATTATAATATATGGTATTTCATAGTAAATATATTCAAGAAGCTCAGAATGAGGAACTTTGTGGAGTATGGGAATGGATCCTGCTATACTCTAGGCTAATAAAAGAACAAAACTGGCATTTATAGAGAAGTTTAAGGTTTGGAAAGAACTATCCTCACAGTAACCCTAGGAAGTAGGTACTATTTTACAAATGGGGAAACTGAGGCAGGAAGTGGTTAATTAACTTGCCCAGCTAGTAAAATGTCTAAAACAGGATTTAGACAGGTCTTCCTAGTGTAGAATCACTCCATGAGGCAACTTCAATCAGTTAAAAGGAATTACTGCTCTAAATGCTGTGGGGAAAGAGAAAAGCCCAAAACATTTGAATCACAGAAGCACATAACTCGGAGTGAGAATTTTAGTCACAGGTGGGAGAGGTGTTTGGGACAAACACAGCTCTCAAATCCCAAATCACATGGAAAAGGTAACCAGCGCTTTCTGGGCAACAATCCTGTTGGGGGCAGTGTTCTCCGTGTCACAATGTCTTCAATAAGAAGTATTTTATGGTCCCTAAGAATGCAACCTAGACGCCAAAAGCCAGCTGAGTCATAATTCTCCCAACCTGCGGAAGCCAGATAGCATTCAGCTTCCTAAATATAGAAACTTGGCGATACCTGAGCCACGACAAAATTTCATACTCTCTGAGAGGGATTGCCGTGCACTAATAGGATTTGGTGAGCATAAAAGAGTGCAACTCAGCTACATGGAAACTTTTAATCAGCCACCTGGATACAGCCTTCCTGAAGGAAGGAAGCTGTAGGCTGAGAGCCAGGCATCCTTAAACTTAGGGAAAAGTTTCTCTAACAGCCAAGGAAGAAAGCAACAAGTTAAGTTGGATTGACAAGAAAATGAGACATCAGCCACTTTGATCTTTGACACCCTTCTATCTCTTAGTTCTACTGTTTGTTTCTTCTGTAATTCCACATGACCTATAAGTTCTCTTCCCTGTAGGGACCCCAGCTCTAGACTTAGTTGGACCAGAATAGATTCATATTATGTGGGCACCTAAACACAAAAAGAATAAATCAGACCCTTGCTTCATTATGGCCCCATTCCAGAGTCCCAAGAAAAATCTCTTAAAGCTTAAGTTTGGCTCATGTCCAGTGTTTCCCAAGAAATGTTTTTTTTAAAAGTTGCCTCTGGAAAGGTACTCAATGTAAAAAATAGATCAGGTATAGGACAGCTATTTATTTCCTCCTCTGCAAAAGAGATGTTTAAAACACAAAAAGCACACACTGACAAATACTTAAAACATGAAACAACAATCTATAATTTCTATTACATTTTCCCAAGATGTTGATATTGAGATCATAAAACAATTTGTGGGACTGCTGAATAAGTATTCTACTTTCACCTAGAACCTTTTCTGAGCGATTTACTCAGATCCAACTCTGGCAATTCAGAGCCATGGCTTGGACTCAGCCTCATAGAAGTTGTTCCAGACATTATCTGCTCCAGGACAATCAGCACTTGGACCCAGGGAGGTCCCAACCTCCCAAAGTCACAAGATTGCTTCCAAAGCTTTACACACTGTACTTAATTACATTACTTAATCATTTATACTCAGGAAAAGAAAAAAGGAGGAGGAGGAGAATGAGGAGTACAAGGAAGAGAAGAAGAAAAAGATGATGATCATATAGTCAAAGACTTAGTCAATCTCAACTTCATCTCAATCATCACATATGTGTAAAGTCACCATCACTATCTGGGGAATTCTGTGAAAGAGCTCACAGTCCTGATATGTTTGACAGATAACAGGGCAACAATTGTCTCTCCTTTTCAGTTTATTGAGTAGGCAACTCTTCTTGTTCCATAGCCAATCCTCTTTGATATGTATACTCCCATATCCAGACATAGGATCCAAAGCCCCTACAATAAACATGTCTATGCAAGCCCTTGAGCAATAGAAAAGGAAAATTACTTCCCCTCCTTTCTTCCTCCTTCCTTTCCCTTTCCTTTTTCTTCCCTTCTCCTCCTCTCTTTCTCTTCACTTTCCCTCTCCTCTCTCCTCTACTCTCCCCTCCACATCATTCTCATCAGAAATTCTATTTTGTCTCACTCTAAAACAAGGTGGCAGATTGAGTACTAGAAATGCATCAAAAAGATGTAAATTTACATCTTCCCTCTATACTTACTAGCTTTGTGACCACAGGCAAGTTATTTAACCTTTCTGAATTTCAGTTTCCTCATCCAAAAAATGGGAATATTATGTGTATTAGAATAATTTCATAAGGTTATTGTGAGAATTAAATGAAATAATGGATGTAAGGAATTCTGTTAACTCAGAAGCATTATAGTAAAGTTATTATTTCCTACAGAGTTTGTAAATAACATTAGCTCATATTTCTATATAATTTTATGGCTTTCCTCAAAACAACTCTGTGAGTTGAATATTGCAAGTGATTCTATTTACAGATGAACCAGTTGAGGCACAGAGAAGCTACACATCTGAACTACTTTGGGAAGGGGAAATTGAATCCAAATCTTCTAAACTTCCATTATTTCTATGTAATAGTTAATTGTCTTAATTGCTTCTAGGAGGTGTTGCATTTTCTTTAGAGACTTTTGAATACAAAATAGTACTCCATACCCAAATGTTTAAACCTCTAATAGTGAAATTTCAGGAATAAAGATAGAAAGTAGGAGACATTTTTTGGTCTTGGATGAGAGAGGAAAGAATATAATATTTCTTACTTACCCCTATAGTAAAAGTTGTCATTTATGTAACACTTTATGGTTACATAACACTTTTCACATTGTCTTATTTGATATGACTAGTAGGTGACACTTGTATTATTATCTCCATTTTGTAGGTGAGGAAACAAGGTCGAGATGTTAGTGGCCTATAGCCACAGTGCAAAAAGTCAGGATTTGAACCCAAATATTTCCTGATTCCAAATCCAGAGCTTTTTACCATACTATAGAATCTATAGGCCCAACTCTGCTTTACACTTTCTTTAATAAGGAATTCATCTCCCTGGAGATATTTTGCTGTAGTCCAGAAAAGATCCTTCCCAAAATCAAGATTCACTGGTGAACTCTATTTTAAACAGGACTCCACTTTGCTGATGTCTACACAAAAGGCATTTAAGTGTTCTTAGGACTGTATGGTTAAACAGTCTCATCTACCACAATGGATAGTTGCATGAACAATTTGGTAGAAAACATAGCAACCCCTAGGAGGAATAGAGGCCTTAAGGATTGGAGACCTGGGAGAATTGGCAAGGATGATTCTCTAAATCCTGGTCAGAAGCTGTCCCTTTTACAAAACTGTATCTGGGATCCTCAGGTTTAAGATCCCTTTCCTATGTCTTGCATTCATACATATTTTGCAACCCTGTTTAACTACAGACAGAGCTTTCTATCTTCAAAAGCCAATAAAACCCCATCAAATGCTCCTTGATTGATCACAGTCAAATACATTGAGCCATGTATCATTTTCAAGATGTTTTTGCACTTCAAGCCAAGAAACCCACAAGATACAAATGCAAACCTGGGATGCAAATGAAAACCTATGGATCGTTTGTAAAGAATGTCCAAGTTTTGGCTTCGAGAAAGATGCTTGCAAGGCAACTGATCAATCTCTTCTGAAACATTTAGAAGTGGCACAGGTCCATTTAATATCCAGGCTCACCATTAAAAAGGTTACCTGAAGGCAATGAAGATATCCAATTATTTCTTCTAATTCTTTACTTTAAGTAATATACAACCACTGATCTGGGGATAAACAGATCCAGGGTGGACGGTGTGCCTATTAGCCAAAGTTACCAATAGGGTCAAATCCTAATATCATCATTTGTTCTAGGATTTTATTTTCCTTTTTAAAAATTTTATTGCTTTTGTTTTTTTTTTATTTACTTAAGAATCGTGGGGAGAAAAACATAATCAAGTATGCCACTGATGTAGAATCCTATTAAAAGGAAGTACATTGAAAGGGGTGAATTCCTAGAAATGAAGAAGAAGGTAGCAGGTCCATTCAGGTCCTCTCTGATCACTGCTGCAACAGGCAGCACTAGCCCACAGAGACAAATGGAAGAGCTGCCTCTGGCTAGCCTCCTGGTAGAACAGAGAGTCTCCTGAGCCTAGTTTTTCTCCCATTCTCTTTTGAGCTTGGTTCCCCATTAGGAACATCTGGTCCCTGGTTCTAACCCCCATGCTTCAGGGAGAACTGCCAGCAACATTTTCAGGCTCCAAACATTAATCTAAGGCTAATCCCACCTAGCTCCTTTGCTACCTATTTCCCTCCCTCAGGAAAAGCCTGATGCCAAGCAATTCAGTTGAGGAATTCCTGCCGAGGTAGCTGTCTGGCCTTCTTCTGTTTCCCTCAGGAAGCTGTAATTATTTTTCAGTTTATTATAAAGTGAAGCTGCAGGTTTCAACACCATCAGAGCTGCCCTCATCATATTGAAGTGTGAAATTGACAGCAAACCGTGGACACTGGTGTTGAATAAATTTGTGGTAGCACAAATCCTCTCCCTAAATCACTAAATCTGGCTAGCTCTGAACTGATGCTGCAACATTTGAAAATGTGAACATTTATTTTTGCCTTTTCTGCTACTGAAAAGTAGCTGCAGCTCCTAATGTTGCTTCATCTCCCATACTTTGAAAATGACTGTAATCCTGTTGGATAATGAAATGAAGAGGACTTGTCACTAGAGAGAGTATATCCCTTCCCCACCACCCTTGTCTTTTTTAGCGTGTATATGTGACAAATATAATCCAATTGAACTGTGTAGTGATTCTGAATTATAGCTGTTTGAAGAGACAGGATATTACAAAGACTGCTAATATGGTGGGAAATTATATTAAAGTAAGACAAGACCAAGTTGATTATATGCTATTCTGTTGTTGATAGGCCTGGCACTTATGTATGAATATCAATTTTTCCTAAATGTAGTAACCAGTATGATAGCTTTCTAAACTTATTAATTTCATCATGAACTATACTGTGCTAATACCTCAGTTCAATCACATAGCATCTTTTCTTAGATGATTGATGAAAAAGTGATGATGAAAGGGAGTGGGATAGTCTCAAAGGTCTTTGCCAGTTGGGCTTTTGTGGGAATTATTCTAATCCCACTGCCTCTAAATCCTCCTTTACTTCCTTATGGCATAGAGGTGGTCCTGTGATATCAAAGGGGAAGCTAGTGGTTCACAGCTCTTTCCACTAAGCTGTACTTACCATATTCTGCCTTGTATCATGATTAGTTTCCTTACCAGATTGTAAACTCCTTGAAGACAAGGACTATGTTTGTTTTATACATACATACATACATATATGTGTGTATATACATATACATATATACATATATATGTATTACCAGTACTTAGTACAGACTTCCCCCCCCCCCAAGGCAATTGAGGTTAAGTGACTTGCCAAGAGTCACACAGCTAGGGAATATTAAGTGTCTGAGACCAGATTTGAATTCCTGACTTCAGGACTGGTACTCTATCCCTCTATCCACTTGGCCACCTAGCTGCCCCTTAGTACAGACTTTTAACATGTAGTAAGCATTTAATAAGTGTTCACTGGATTGTATTGGAATGAGTGTGACTTTTCTGGAAGCCCATAGCTAGGAAGTGGCACCCCTAATAGACCTAGAGAAGTGACCATTCAAAGGTACATTCATTAGGGATGAGATTATTATAAGTTACTTTTGTATCCTTATCACATACTTTAGTGCCTATTACCAAGTAGGTGCTTAATACATGCTTCTCAATTGACAGATTAATTGAAATGGTAGCTGTCTACAAATGCTAACAGTGTATTAAATATAACCAAATATAATGATAGTTCACATTTCTATAGCACTTACTATGACTGGGCACAACATTAGGAACTTTTGTAACTATCTCATTTAATAGTTAGAACAATCTTAAGGAATAGGTGTCATTATTATCCCCAATTTATAAGTGAAGAAACTAAGGTAAACAGAGGTTAAATGATTTGCCCAGAATCACAGGGGTAAGAAGTGTCTGAGGCTAGATTTGAACCTTGACCTTTCTGACTCCAGGTATAGCACTCTATCCACTGTACCATCTAGCTGCCTCAGCTAAAGAGCAGTAGGACAATGGGGTCAATGGGTGAAAGTTCTAAGATATAGCAAACTTGCTAATAATGACAATTATTCACAAGTAAAATAGAATGCCATGAATGTTAGACCTCCCCTCATGGAAGGTCTTCAAGCAGAAGGTAAATGGACACTCAGGTTTGTTGTAGAGGGATTCTTGTTTCAGTACAAATTGGACAAGAACAACTTTGGGATCACTTCCAATGCCAAGATTCTATGAAGTTGTTAAATATAGTGGATAAGACAACTAGACTAGGAATCGAAAAGACTTGAGTTCAAATCCTGCCTCAGACACTAGTTGTCTGTGCAACACTGTGCATATCACTTAACTTCTCTTAATCTCAGTTCCCTCATCTATAATTAAAAGATGGTAAAAACACTCACCTCACTGGGTAGTTTGGGGATCACAGGATGGTCTAAGCTTGAGAACTGGAAGAGACCTTAGAGATCATCACACTGTTATTTATGAGTCAAAGAGGACAGATATGTGAGTTGTTGAGACTTCACAGGGAGCCTGAAGAGGACCAGAATTCTGACTCCAACTCCAAGGTTCTTTCTGTAACACTATAAATGACACTTGTGAAAGCCCTCTAGTAAAATAAACTGCTCTGCACAGCAATGGAAGGTTTTGTCATGATAAGAGTAGCTGGGTGGCAGAAAGACACTTCTTTCTCAGTTCAAATGTGACTTCAGACATTTACTAACTGTATGACTCTAGGCAAGTCAATTAACCCTGTTTGCCTCAGTTTCCTCATTTACAAAAGAAGTTGGAAATGGTAAACCACTCCAGTATCCTAGCCAAGAAAATCCCAGATGGGGTCATGAAGAGCAGGACACAAGTGAAAAATGATTGTACGGAATTGTAATGCTAAACAGAGTCTACTTTAGACTGTGTTGTTAATATGCTCCAACTAATCATAATAATTCCTTACCCTTATATAGAACTCTTTAGTTCACATGGTGCTTTCATATGTTCTTTCTCATTTGACATTTCATAACACCTTCTGAGCATGAATTATTATCTCTATTTTGTTGTTGTTTGTCCTTCATTCTTGAAGAATACCAAGACATCAGCAAGGTGATGCCATGACATACAAGTGAATTAGATTTAAGTGAGGGAGGACTGTGTAAGGTCACCTGTCTTACTTTCTCCTCCAGAGCCATCTAAGTTTAGAATGGCAAGATACAGATGGAGATGACTGGAGAAAACTGAGGTGTTCTTACCGTGACAAGCCTTGGTCTCCTAATTACAAATCCTATGCACTTTCCTCTAGGCCAAAATCGGGATAAATAAAAGTTGCCTGGATATCTCCTGGGGAAAATTTCCTGACTAGTGGCAATTAATGAGGAATAAGGTGGTATATTGGAAAGAAAAAGGCTAGCTTTGGAGTTGGAAAACCTAGGGTTCAAATTTTATCTTTGCTATGAATTACTTCCATAACCTGGAATAGGAATAACTAAGAGGAGCAGTGGTAAGAGCACTTAGCTTGGAATCAGGAAAGCAGAGTTCAAATTCCATCTCAGAAACTTAATAGCTGGTTATGTGGATGTGGACAAGTCATTTAACCTCTCAAACTCAGTTTCTTCAATTGTAAAATGGGCACAAAATAGCACATATCTTACAGAGTTGTAAGGATTAAATGAGGTGATATTTTAAGAGTACTTTGTAAACCTTAAAGGACTCTATAAAATACTATTTTTATATAAATACTAGCTTATTAAATTATAGTTTGCAATCCCTTATAGGCTCTCATAACCAAATATGAAAGCCTCAAAAATTATCATTATTATCATTAAATGTTTGTTTGTATGCCTAGTTCATATATCTATATACCCAGGATCACATAGAAATTTTTTGGGTGAAAAAGGTCACTAATGGAAAAAGTTTAAGAAGTCTTGAAAATGGCTAGATGTATACCAGATAGATGCAGAGTAGATGAAAGGTGATCAGCAGTAAATGACCAAGAAAGGTTTCCATTGTAGGTATAGATCCAAAAGAAAAAAAGACCCATATGTACAAAAATATTTAGAGCAACTCTTTGTATGATGGCAGAGACTAGGAATTGAGGAAATTACTATTAATTGAGGAATGGCTGAACAAGTTGTGGTATACATATGTAATGGAATACTATTGTGATAAAAGAAATGATGAGTAGGCTGATTTCAGAAAACCTGCAAAGACTCACCTGAAATGATTCTTAGTGAAATGAGCAGAACCAGGAAAACATTGTGCACAGTAACAGCAACATTATATGATAATCAACCATGATAAACATAACTCTTCTCAGGAATACAGTGATGCAAGACAATTCCAAAAGACTTGGGACAGAAAAATATCATCCACATCCAGAGAAAGAATTATGAAGTCTGTATACAGATTGAAATATGCTATTTTCATTTTTTTTTTTCATTTGTTTTTTCCTTCTTGTAGCTTTTTTTCTGATTTGTCTTTCACAATATGACTAATATGGAAATTTGTTTAACATGATTTTATATGTATAGCCTATAATGGATTGCTTGCTGTCTTAAGGAGGAGGAAAGAGAAGGAAAAAAAATTTCGAATTCAAAGTCTTACAGAAAGGAGCATTAGAATAAAAAAGAAGAGATCCTTCCAATAAAAAGTCCTTCCTGTAGAAGTCTTAAAAGAAAGCCACAGGGCAGGAGATGAAAAAAGAGAGTATTTCAGACCTCACAGGTCAACTAGTGGGAAGGCATGGTATTGAGTAGGCCAATAAAGCTGGATCTCACTGTGTGGACGACAATAAAGAGTAAGAATACTAGAGTATTAGGAAGGGGTCAGGACGTATTAGACTTTAAACACCAAAAAAGAACAATCTATAGTTGATTCAGGAAGTAATGAAAGTCAGAGGCAAAAGCATCAAACTGATCTTGCTTCATTTTAATTGTAGCCCAGGAAATCATGGCTATCTCTTGCAAATAAATAAATAAAAGACATCTTCAGGTTGTATGACAATTGTTAGTTGCACAATACAAATGATTTTACTAAAGCAGAGGTTCTTTACTTTTGGTGGGACATGGAACCCCACTGTAGCTGGCTAAAGTCTATGAACCTTTTCTTAGAATCAGATTTCTAAATGCATAAAATAAGATGTATTTGGATTACAAAGAAAATCAATTACATTAAAATGCAGTTATCAAAATACTTTTAAGACATTCACAGACCCAAGATTGAGAACTCTGATTAAAATTGTATAACAGCATGTTTGAGGAATCATTCCCATCACTAGGGAGAAGACCAGATTACATTATCTTTGAGGGGCTCATTCATAAGGTACATTACTGTTGACAGCATTTGGCCTTTTAAAAAAACACTTTTTATGTTGTATCCCAATCCAAAAATGTACTTTTAGGTATATGTAGTATCTGATCCTTGCTGCTTATGCTGACAGTTGGACCACAAACTGTTGCTCTGACCCTCCTGGCATAAGACCAAGAGGAAGACTCAGAAATCTCTTTAAAATAATACCTTTGAACAGCACCAGGGGCTGTAGCCAGAAACCCCACATGAACCAGTGGGCAATGATAACAGGTTCATTGGCAGGGAGCCTGAAGCAAGTAGGTTTTCTAAGGCTAAGGGCCTATTATCACTAGATAGAAAGCAGTTGGATACAAAAGCAAAAATGAGGTTTATGTAAGATCTGTAAATAAAAAATCTGCAGGTCAGGAACATTGCAGACCAAAGGGAGTATGGCCACAAATCAAGGCCAATGGTTTAGCTCAGGGGTTCTTAGTCTGGGGTCCAGAGACCCACTTATATCCATAGATAGATCCTGTAGACATGAATGGGGATACATATATATCCTCTAACTGACCTCTAACAGAAATTTAGCATTGCCTTCAATTATGAGTTAAAAAACATAATTCTGATAAGGGGTCCATAGGTTTCACTGGGACTACCAAATACAAGGAGACAGAGACAGAGAGAGACAAAGAGAGACAGAGATAGACAGGGACATGGACAGAAAGATACAAAGACAGACACAGACACAGAGACAAAGAGAGACAGAGAGAAAAACAGACACAGAGACAAAGGAGAGAGACAGACATACACAGAGACAGAGAGAAAGACACAGAGACAAAGACAAAAGAACAGAAAGAGAGAGAGACAGAAAGGGAGAGAGATTAGAATTCCTCTCTGGTCTAATATGTTCTAATATTCTGCTTGGTTTCAGCTGTGTACAATGCCCTCTCAGTGCTAGCCTTGCTTATGCAGGAAACAGATTTACAGGACAAAGAATGACTTTAAAAAGTTCTATTGTCTGAGCTTAGTATATGGATAGAGTGCTGGATTTGGCATTAGAGGACTTTGTTTTGAATCTAAGTTATCTGTGTGACCTTGGAAAAGTCACTCTTTCTGAGCCTTAGTTTCTTCACTTGTAAAATGGGAAGGGTTGGATTAGATGCTTCTGGATCCCTTCTAGCTCTAAATCCAGAAGCCTTTTTCTCTCAGCAGCACTTGTCTTTGTAATTCAGACTGTCACCCTTTTCACAAGGCAGAAATCAGGACTACTGACTGTGAAATGGGATTTTTTAAATGAAATTAAAATGTACAATTCAAATATTCAAAGAATACTAGGCAACATTTTAGAGCTCACCAAATGAGCTAGAAACTGAAATGTCTATGTGTTGTATCCTCTGTGTGAATGAGGGATTTTTTCCCCCTTTTTTAATTAAGCCATCTCACATGTTTAATGTCAAGAAGCAGCCGCTTTGCCTAAATAAGTAAGTGATATCCTTATGCTGCTTTTTCATCTCTGGTCAAAGGATGGCAGCAAAAAGGCTTGATGATAAAAACATAACATGTTTGCAGATCATCTCCTCAATCCTACAGCAAAAAAAAAAAAAAAAGCTTCCTCTGATTCTTCAGCATGAAATTATTGTGATCCTTGGGCCTCAAAGACAATAGCTGTAGAGCAGAATGGCTCACTGGGAAGAATAAAGGGCTAGATTAGAGTCAGGTGACCTGTATTCAAATTCCACCTGTGTTATTTACTACACACTTACCCAGTCACCCCCTAAGTGAGTCACTTAACAACAAATGACCTGTTATTCATCTCTAAAATAAAAGGGTTGACCTCAGTGGTCCTTAAGCCTCTAATTCTAGAATCAATCCCAAGGCTACCCTAGGTATAGAGCCAGGGTATACTTATATGTCTATCAACTAAAAGGCAGCAGCCTAGCTACGTTGGGACTGGGTTGGTCATTACTTGATGGATTTAGGGAAACAAACCAAAGCAGGAAGGGGTTGGAATTCATATCAATGAATCAGTAAATCCATAGCTCTTTCAAAGTAAATTCATAAGATCAAGATAGCATAGGATGAAAAAAAAAAAGATAGCACAGGATGCAGAGATGGAGGGAACCTCAAAGCTCAAATAATCCATCCCCTTATTTTAAAGGTGAGTAAACTAAGAGGCAGAGAGGTTAAGCAAAATTCCTGAAGTCCCACAGCTAATAAACAACTGAGTTGGAACTCAAACCTCAATTCTCTATCTGCAAATCTAGTGTCTTTTTTACTAGATCATACAAATTGTGGGTAATATACAATATATATGAAACTTCATCATAGAAACACATTGCATCTGTAGATTTGCTAACTTTATGTTGCACCATTTAATTCTTGTTTGTCAAATTATGTTAGAACTGAACCTGAAGAAGTGAAGTATCCAGATATCCAGATATCCAGAAAGATATAATTAGATGTGGGGCAAGTAGATAATATAATGTATAGGACACTGGGCCTAGAGTCAAGAAGATTCATCTTCCTGAGTTTGAAACTAGCATCAAATACTTGTTAGCTGTGTGACTGGGCAAGTCATTTAACTCTGACTCCATTTCTTCATCTGCAAAATGAGCTGGAGAAGGAAATAGCAAACTATCCCAGTATTTTTGCCAAGAAAATTCCAACTGGGGTAATGACAGTTGAACATTATTGAAATGACTGAACAACAACAAAAAACTAGATATAGGGAAGAAGGGAAGAGGTAATGGATGCCATCAAAAACTGAACAAAACACAAGATCCCAGGATGCCAGATTCAGAGTTAACATGGACCTGAGAGGTCGTCTAGTCTATCTTCTACATTTTATAGATGAGGAAACTGAGGCCCAGAGAGATTAGGTGGTTTGTCCAATGTTACATGAATTGTAGGCATCAACATTGGGATTGGGACTTAATTCATCTGCCTCTTCGGGGGTTTGCACATTTTTGGCATTAAGTTGTTGTTGCCTTGCAGGGGGATTAAGACATCTGTATAGATAGCCAACACTATTCTTCAAAATAGCTCACTGGAGTTATGTCCAAATGCTACAGTTTTATTTAGTTGTTGCTGTGTGGGATTGTGTGTAGCAGGGTGGGGGAGATCTATGTTTTCTTTTCAACATGACTTATGGAAATATTTCTTACAACATCTCATGTGCTTTCTCAATGTTGGGGGATGGGAAGGGAGGAAGGAAAAGAATCTAGAATTCAAAATATTAAAAACAAATGTTAAAAATTGCTTTACATGTAACTGTGAAAATAAAATATTAATTAATTTTTTAAAAAGAAACTTAAAAAAAAACTCTCACAAAAGTGAGGTCTAACACAAACCCCCGAGGAGTTCAGACCAAAAGTAAATCTGTTGATCATACAGCTCCAGTTTACACTGATCTGGAAGCTTATAGGGAAGAAATGGGTTACCATCACTGAACTCCTCTAATTTGAATAAAAGCAAGTGATTCATCCCAACAAAATTGGAACCAAATGTTCTGAGCACCTTAGAGATCACCAACTGCATCAAATTATTCTGTCTACCATATTTTCTTTATTTCTTTAGCTTTTTCTTTCTTTCTCTTCTTTCCTTCCTTCCTTTTTTCCCTTTCTTCTTTCTTCCTTCTTTCCATTCTTGTTTCTTCCTTTCTTTCCTTCTTCCCAGTTGGAGAACAAACACAGAATAAAGGGATTCCGAAGCTGGTGTCATTTCACTGGCAGGTTTGAGTTAGGGCACTAAAGATACTTAGACTTTTTTGCAGGTTTCATACTTCATTGCAACTCCCTAGGAAAAGGATAAAGAAGTAGGATCCTACTGAGCTGGTTGGAAACAATATTAGATATTCTTTTCTGATACCTTATCCAGAAGTTTGCCCTGGGCTTTAGGCATTGTCCTTTAGGGGGAGATAATTGAAGTTGCAAGACTTAAACCACAGGGATTCAGTCTGGATATAGATGCAGTTTTTCTATGTTAAATTCTGTTGCTTCCATTTGGGGTTTAAGAACTCAGTTCAAGCTGCCCTAGTTCTCCCTCCACCCCCAGTGCCCTCCATAGGGTCTGTTCCTTATGATAAAAGCTATAGAATGATAATACTATCACTACTGAATAACTCTTCCTTTACCCAGGATGGGTAAAGTGAGAAGCCTTTGGTAAATGATTCTCAATGACAGAGAATAAAAGATTTCTTTTTAATAATTGGAGAAATAAAAAGAGACAATATCTTTTTTTCTGCTTTCAATAAGTAGCATCAGCAGTTGTAACAGCTCATTGTCACTAAAAAAAAGTATATTGGGGACCTTAAGCAGTTCCTTCAATGCAGTACTCAGCTTGGTAGTGATAGACTTAGCCTAGCCTCGAAAGTTATTGCCCATTCTACAAGCAAAGATGGCCTCTGGACTTAGAGCCTCACTGTGCCAGGGGAAACTAATTTTAGTCTCTGCAAGAGCTACCACTTGATTCCTGGGGAAAATCCACAAATTGGAGCCATTTCTCAAATGGGGGCCAACTTGTCTTGATTTTGCTGAAGAGCTTGACAACTGAATTTGAAAAATAGACATAGTATCCTTTTTCTTATAAAATGGTCCTCCTCTTCTTCCCTCTCACCCCCCAACAAAATCATAAGGGTGTTTTTTTTCCTCCAAGAAGGGAACACACACACACACACACACACACACACACACACACACACACACCACTATAGAGGCTTCTTTTTGATTCCTGCTTCTTGTTTTGACAGTGTAAGTCATACTTGGGCAGGGGGAAAAAGCCCACAAGCATAATTGCAACCATGTCTAATTAGGCAGAGCTATGTAAATTTAGCATTTCTACATGATTATAAATGTCAGGAGAGACTTAGGTACGACATGAGAGTTTTGAGTATCTCTTGTGTACCTAGTCTAAGATGTCCTCATCGCTAATCCTATTCATCTCGAGTTGCTTCCTAATTAGAATATTTATAGACTAATAAGAAGGTGAACAAGACACTCCAGTTCTATTCTAAAGGTGAGAGTAGGGAGTCATTAGGCGCAAGGGCTCTGTTTTGATTGCTGTACAATGTAATTAACATTGTGCTACATGATCTTCTTAGATTTACCTCCTAAACATTTCTTGCTGGAAGTTTATGTAGTTACTAGAAACTTGCTTTAACAGGGCAGGCCTTCAGAGTGAGGAGTGACTGCTGCCTCATAGCTTTTGTCTGGAACAGAATGCTTCTCCAGGCAAAATTTGAAAATGGATTGAATTAATTGGGCCACTCATTTTTGAGGGTTTTCAGGAAAGTAAAACCAGTGTTTTAATGAAATGTCTCAAGATTCCTCAGCCTAAGTTGCAGTCATATAAGGTGATTTCATGGATAGGAATAAATATAGCCTTGTTCCACTTCTGATGAATTCCATTATCACCATTATCAACTTTAATTAATATTTTCACATTATTTAAATCCAGGTAGAAAATGTTCTTTTGTGACAAGACCAGTATCTTTTCTCTGTTACTTGAGAAATATCATATATCATATGGGACATCTTGAAAATAAATTCCACTGAGGAATGTAATAGGTATTGCAAGCTATCTCTACTTGACTTTTATATTACAGAATGGGAGAAATCTGTTAAAAGATAGGATCAAATAACTCTCAGACTTCAGGTATTATGTATATTTCAGTAGAATCCAATTTGGTCCCATACATCAGTGTCCATGATTGCTGATTTTTTTTTTAAAAGTGATTGAAATAAATTTGCCATTAACCAAACCCAAATTGGATTTTGACTCTTGAACTTTTAGTAATCCAATAGTGATCCAAGGCAAAAGAGAGAAAGAAAAAGAAAGGGAACCTAGAATCATGGATTTAGAGTTGGAAAAGACTATCTAGCTCAACTCCCTCACTTTATAGATGAGGAAACCAAGGCTCAGAGAGGTCACATGACATATCAAAATTCCCAAAGGTAATAAGTGGAATAGTTATTTTTTGAACCCAAGTTCTCTGACTGTAAATCAAGTATTCTTTCCCTATACAGGATCATAGGATCATTTACACACAGGGAAACTGGGGTATAAAAAGTTTAAGTGGCTTGCTCAGAATCACAGAACTAATCAATATCTGTAATGAAGTTTGAAACTGAGTCCTGGGGACTTTCAATCTAGTGCCATACAGATTCTCATAATAGAAGAAAGATGTCTTTTATTTCCACCCAATTCAAAAGCATGTTTTGAACACTTCCAGTATGCAAAAAAAAAGAAAAGAAAGAAAGAAAGAATGGTAGACAAAGATGGCTAATAACAGCAACAGCCCAATTTATGAAGTTCTTATTGTATGCAAGGCACTTTGTTGATCTGTTAGGATACAAAAACTTTAAATGACAGTTCTTCCCCTCAAAAAGATTACATCATGGAGAAGAAAAGGGATAACTTATGGTTCTTGTTTTGAAGAAGTTTATAATTCAAGAGGAGAGATATGAATGACATTAAGATAATCAATTATTCAATCAACAAACATGTTATTAAGCACCTATTATGTGTCAGACTCCATGCTAAGGGCTGGGGATTTAAAAACAAATGTGAAACAAGTCCATGCCCTCAAAGTGATTACAATATAATGGTGAAATGGGGAGTTAGACATTATGTACCTATGTAAAATGAATACAAAGTAACTTGGAACCAATAACAATGTAACAAGGAAAGGAGAGCTCTAGCAGTCAGGATATTCATAAAAGGCTATATGGAAAATTTGTTGTTCAGTCATTTCAATTGTGTCCAACTTTTTGTGATCCCATCTGAAGGTTTTGGGTTTGTTTTTGTTTTTGTTTTTTTGGCAAATATATTGGTTTGTCATTTCCTTCTCCAGCTCATCTTACAGATGAGAAGTCTGAGGCAAAAAGAATTGTGACTTGCCCAGATAATACAGCTATAAATGTCAAGTATTTGAGACTGGATTTGAATTTAGGTCTTTTCTGATTCCAGTGCCAGTGCTTGATCTACTGTACCACCTAACTGCACTTCAGATCACATTTGAACTCAGGACCTTGAATCCAGCACTCTATCAATTGCACCAACTAGTGGCCTCTGAAAAATAGGGGTTCTTTACCTTGGGGCTCTAAACCTGCTTTTAAAAATAGTCATATAGAATGTAGATATTTGGTTTTCTCATCCTATGCATTTTAATAATTATTCTATGGAGTCTGTAAGCTTCACCAGCCTGTCAAAAGTAATCCATGACAAAAAAGGATTAAGGACTCCTTGGGTCCAAAGTCACATTTAAATTGAGTCTTGAAGGAATCCAGGGATTCCAAGAGGTATAGATGAGGAGAGAGGTGCGTACTAGGTTTTACAAATATTTAATAGTACAAATGCACCAAGAAGGGAGATAGAGCATTACATATACAGAACAGGAAGTAGGACAGTTGGCTAAATAGTGGATTATAGAGAGAGGGAATAATAAATTAGAAGACTGAAAAAATGAGAGAAAAACAGATTATGAACATCTTTAAATACCAAACAAGATTATAAGCAATGATATAGTTAATAAGGAGCCACTGAGGTTTACTGAGTGAACAAATAACATGGTTAGTTCTATATTTTAGGAAAGTAAATGTGTAGAGAGGATAGGTTGGAGAACAGAGGAGGCTGAAGGAGAGAAATCAACTAGGAAGCTATTGCAATAATCTAGGTGAAAGGAAATAAGACAATCTGGGGTGGGGGGACATGATTGTGTGGATGAAGAGAGACAGATATGGGAGATATTGTAGTGGAATTAATGGAATATTTGTCAACTGGTTGGAAATTTGGAGGGTGTGATACTGAGAAGATAAGAATGGCTTTGAAGTTGCAAACCAGAATGAAAAGGATACTGTTGCCCTCAATAGTAAAAAGGAAGCTCAGAAGTAGGTTGAGTTTGGGGAAGAAAATAGTGAGTTCAGTCTTGTGCCCATTGAGTTTGAGATGGCTGTAAGACAAACATTTCTAATGGCCTAATAGCAGTAATGATGAGGGGACTAGAGCTTGAAAGACAAGATGAATTTAGATGTATATATCTAGAAGTCAAGATGAAATAATAATTAACTTATGGCAGGGCTGATGAGGTCACCAAGAAAGATTAATGTCAAAGATAAAGAGGACTAGGACAAAGTTTGGGGGGCTATCCAATTAGTGAGTCTGGCAAAGATGATCAACCAGTGGCCAGGCAGGTAGAAGAAATAAAAGAGAACAATGTCATGAAAACTAAAGAGGAGTGAGTATCTGGAATAGTTTATTCACCAGTGTCAAGTGCTTCAGAAAATGTCACAAAAGACAAGAATTTAGAAAACCTCAGAATTTAGAAAATCCTAGTAGAACTGTCAATTAAGAGATCATTAGTGACTTTGGAAAGAACCATTTTCAGTTGAATGATGAGATCAGAATTCTGTGTATAAAAGGTTTAACAGAGAGGAAGAGGACAGGAAGTGGAAATACTCACTATAGAGAGCTTTTCCTTTTCCTTTTTTTTCCCCAAGAAGTTTAATTGGGGAAAAAGGAGATGCAGAACAATATCTAGTAGGAATTGTAGGATCTAATGAGAATATTTATAGAAGGAAAAATAGAATAATTAAATAATAACAAATAGCATTTAGATATTTTATTCATTTCTATCTCACAATGGCCCTGTGAGATCCAGATATTATTATACCTATTTTTTTAATTTGAGAAAACTAAAATAAATGACTTTCCCATTGTCACACAACTAGTATGTGTGAAAAACAGGATTTGAACCCAACTCCCAGACCTTCTTAACTCTGAGTCCATTATGCTGCACTATCTTTCTTCTCCTGAGGCTTAAAAGACTCAACTAAGACAGAACAATTAAAAATATTTCTTCTTTTGCTCCTGCAGAGAAAAGAGTCTCTAGTCTGTGAGTCTTAAGGTCAGACTGAATATTTCTATGTATTCTCCCCTGGTGCCACTTTAGCTAAGGCATAAAGAAGTAAAAAATGTTTCCCTAGAATCACAAAACTAAAATGTAAATGTCAGAGAGAGTATATTACAAATCCAATATACATTCTATTACATCTTGCTGTAGACTAAGTTGTCTACAATTCAATGACTGATGATCCTCTTCAGAAGTGGGAGTTATCTACATCAACTAAGTGACTATTTTGTCTTTCTCTTTTGATCTTCTGTAGAATTTACTATCTATGGCATTTATCTCATGTTGACCTGTAGTAGTCTCTGTTTCATATTTGTAACACAGCTCCCTAACTGGATCATCAGCTCCTTGGGGCAAGATCTATATTTTTTGATATTTCTTTTTCCCCCAAAGTGAGAGTTGAATAGAGGCAGACATAAAAGGTAGATGAGTAGCCCTGAAAGAGGCTCAGCAAGCCCTCATACCAAAGGTACTAATCCTTAATGAACATGCCATGCAAAGTGGCCACAACCCAGTAAACCATCTTGGTAGATAATAATAATAATAATAATCTAAGCCAGGTTGAGAAGAACTGATGAGTTTCAGATCTGTTAGTGAGTAAGAAGAAGTCTACACCAAGCACATATTTTCGCAGTGGAATGCATAGATGAGAACAATTTGTTCCAATGACTATGAAGATGACTGGAGCAAGAGCTATGGAGCACTTAAAGCTTGATCAAATATTGAAGACAAGATTCAAGGTCATCCATTGCATTCTTGGTCATCACCAGTGATCCTAACTTTTGTCTTGCCACTAGATTAGAGAGTAAGACAACTTTGTACAACGGTGTCTCTCCCTTAAATCCAAATCACACAAGAGTCAAGAAATCACTCTATGATATCATTGATCCTATTTGAAAACAAGGGACAAAAAAATTGCATTCCCTAAAGTAGAGTGCCTAGTACATAATGGGACCTTGATAAGCATTTCAATTGATCACTGAACATTTATTAAGCACCTACAGTGTGCCAGGTACTGTGCTTAGCTTTGGGGATATAACTAGAGGCAAAAAACAGTTCCTGTGAGCTCAAGGAACTTACAATCTAATGGGGAAGACAATACACAAATTGAAAATAATTAAAAGACGGAAGGCTCTTGGGAGGGATCTAAAAAAGCCTCTCAGAAAAAAAAAATGGATTTTAGCTCAGACTCAAAGGAAAAGGAGGTCAGTGGCCAATGGTATAGGAAAAGTATACCAGGCATAAAGGACAGCCAGAGAAAATGTTAAGAGATTCATTGAAGTTAGAAAGCAAAAATGTACTTTTGAAAAGTATGAAGAGTTAAATAAGCATCAGCAATGGTTTCAATGTGTAAGTGAAAGCAATTATTACAATTAAAATCATTGGTTTCATGGCTCCTGGACAGACCCAAGGATTCTTCTGCCTTAGAACCATCTGTGGCTGTCTTAATTGACTATATTATACTCACTCTCAGAATGTTGGCTTCTGCCTGTGGAAGGCTATGTCTTCATGGAATATGTATATTCTTCTCATTGGCTAATGATGAGAAGAAATCAACTTTAAACATAGAAAGGAGGAAAATGTGTAAGGTATAAATAAATGATTCTCAGTCCTTAGAGATGAGTAGATGCACAACTCTTGATAAAAAACTAAATGTATCTCATATACTTGTATTATTCCCTCTGGGCCATGAATCTCCAACTACAAACTCTGAGTTTGTGAGTGCCTAAAGTTCTCCTCTAGAGAGAAACAGGAATGGACATTAAATCCTTGTGTTTCTCCCAGAGACAGGAGGCTCTCAAAGGGTAAGACCAGAGACAATTCAGACAGAGCCTATTGCAGTGAGCATTGTGGTTCCTATTCCCATAACTTTCTTGAGTACAGTGATAGGCAAAAAGGAAAGAAGAATTCAACATCTGATTTGCCAAAGAGCTAAGCACTATCAATAGGAATTATTAAAGAGATTTTCAGAAGCATAGAGAGAGGACCACCAAGCCCTAAGGGCTGGGATAGTGAAAAGATCCCTGAAGAAATGACATGTTTCTTAAAATTTCTAAACCAGCTCATTAATTCTTCAGCATGCTGGGAACTTGGATTCCAGAGCACAAAATATATCTGGGAGAAAGGATGAGAGGACAGCTCTGAGGATTGAATGGGTTTTCTTTGAAATCTCTCTGTCTGCTCTCAACAAAATTGTAAGTTGGAGTTTGCTCTTGACACCATCATATCTCAACTCAATTCAAAGCAATCAACATTAATAACATACTTACTATGCATTGTAGTTCTGGAGAACCAAAGATGAAAAAAGATACATTCCCCTGCCCTCAAGAAACTTTCAGTTTGGTAGAGGAATGATACACACATAAAATTATGATATAACTTAAAAGAATATAAGGTGGTAAACTAATGCAAGGGAAAACAACAAGAACACTTATCTCCATGTCAAGAGAACTAGGTTCAAATCCTGCCACTGATATTTATAATTTATGTAACCTTGATCAAATTGTTTAATTTCCTGATCCTCAATTTCCTCATTTGGGCTTAAGGGTCTTTAAAATCCCTTCCTGTTCACAATCTAAGTTCCTATGATCCTAAGTACACCAAAAGAGGTTATACAGAGAAGTTTTAGAAAGAAGAATCTCATTTGAGAATGTTTCTATAGTGAAAGATTCAAGAGAAGGATAATCTCAAACTAGGAGGCTCACAGATAGCCTCATGGAATGAGGGGCACTTGATTTCAGGTTTGAATCAATAAGTAAATATTAAGTATCTACTATGTTCCAGAAACTATACTAGGTGCTGGGAATATAGTGACAAAAATAATTTAAAATTGTCTCATTCCTCAAAGAGCTTACATTCTCTCTGTGTTGAAAACAGATATATGCATAAACATTTATATAATAACATAAAGCATTTGGGAGAGAGATCCTCATATCTAAAAGAATCAAGAAAGGCTTTATAAAAGAGGTGGCATTAAAGCTGAAGTTTAAGGAAAATTGGGGATTTTAAGAGGTAAAAGTAAAAAGGTACTGCATTCCAGGCATCAAAAAATAGCCTATACAGAAACAAAGAAAATAGACATAGAATTTCATGGTTGATAATGCCATTTTGGAGGGACCAAAGACTGTATAAAAGGAAGCAATCTGTCTTAAATCTGGAAAGGTACAGGGTTGTAAATGCCAATCAGAAGAAT
Organism: Myrmecobius fasciatus; assembly: GCA_023553655.1. Classification (NCBI taxonomy): domain Eukaryota; kingdom Metazoa; phylum Chordata; class Mammalia; order Dasyuromorphia; family Myrmecobiidae; genus Myrmecobius; species Myrmecobius fasciatus. Next base: position 28,918 of record JAJPUD010017508.1, read on the forward strand.
TTTTATTTGATCCTAATGGTAATAAGGAGCCTTTGAAGCTAATTAAATTTCATGGTCAGATTTGAACTAAGACTTGAAGCAGGGAGTCTAATTAGGTCATTGCAGTGGTCCAGGTCATAGGTGAGTGAGAGTCTACATTATAAGGGTGGAGGCCATATGAGTATAGAAAAGAGATAAATATGAGAGGTCATAAATCCAAAATAGAGAATGAGACAAATTTTTGGACATGGACAGTGTGGGGATTTGTTTTACTTGTTTATACATATTTGATAAAAGTTTTATGTATTATAATTTTTCTTATTATTTTTCATTTTTCTAATTTTATACAAATTTTGATATTTTCTTTTAAAAAGTTGATGGTCTGACTACACAGAGAACTGGTTCTGGAATAATTCTCTTATCATTGACAAGTGTGCTAAAATATGACCAATCTCATAGTGAATATAGTTATAATAAGTAAGTACTGAGCAGTGTTCCAGGCATTCAACTAAGAACTGGAAATGTAAATGCAAGCAGAAATATAATTCCTGTATTGAGGTGCATATAATCTAATGGGAAAAAGACAACATATAAAATAAAGCTAAAAAAAGAGCAGGGTATAGAAAGAGAAAAGGCACCCAGATAAGGCATCTTATAGAGAAGATCTGAAGAGTCAGGAATAAAAGGTGGAAAAGAATGAAGACCTGGATATTTTCCCTAAATGGTGGTTCTGAGAGAAACAAATCAATCAGGATCTCCTGGTTCTGCTCATTTCACTCAGCATCAGTTCATGCAAGTCTCTCCAGGCCTCTCTGAAATCATCCTGCTGGTCATTTCTCACAGACCAATAATATTCCCTAACATTCATATACCATAATTTATTAATTATTAATTATTATTATTATTTATTATTATACCATTAATTTATTAACTTAGTTGTCAAACATCTGATGAATTTGCTCATTGTTCTCAATTGATCCTGTTTGGTCTCTGGAAGTGGCACATACAGCTTGAAAATTGAAGCAGTTTATAAGAATGTCACATGTACATCTAAACTGCAAAAGTATAGTGTGGCTCTTTGAAAACTCATGATGAAATTAACTTTTTTTTTTTGGAAAATTCTTTTTTTTTTAATTAACTTAGTAGAAACTTTGGGTCCCAGAAAATACTGTGCTACAAATATTTGAAGTTGAATATTATTGATTCCTTTCTAAGTCCCCTTAGTAAATATTTTAAAATATTTTTATTTTTCTAATTATATGTGAAAACAATTTTACCATTCATTTTTGAAATTATGAATTTCACATTTTCTCTCTCCTACCCTTCTCCTTCATTAAGAAGGCAAACAATTTTGATATAGGTTACACATGAGGCATCTGGTAGCTCTGTGGGTAGAGTCTGGAAGACCTAAGTTCAAATCCACATTACTAGCTGTGTGATCTTGGGCAAGTCAGTTAGCCTCCAGTTGCCTGACAAATGGATCCAGTAGAGAAGGAAATGGCAAAGCACTCCATTATCTTTGCCAAGAAAACTCAAAATAGGGCCACAAAGACAAAAACTACTGAGAGTCCATATATAGTCATACAAAATATGTTTCCTGCTGTGAAAGAAAATAGACAAAAATAAAGTTTGCTTCAATCTGCATTTAGATTCTATCAGTTCTTTCTCTGGGCATGGATAACATTTTTCATTATATGTCCTTCAGAATTGTTTGGGATCACTGTATTGCTGAGAATAGTAAGTCATTCACAGCTTATCATCTTGCAGTATTGCTGTTATGTACACTGTTCTCTTGGTTTTATTTTGTATCACTTTTTTACATGTATTCCTATAAATATCATTGACTTCTTTATATCCTTTGACCATTAATCAATTGGGAAATGACTTGTATTCTTATCAATTAGACTCAGTTCTCTAGATATTTGAGAAATGAAGCCTTTATTAGATAAACTTAATGTAAAATTTTTTCCACAGTTATAATTACTTTGTATTTCTTTCCATCTTATCTTTCCCCTATCCTTCTCTTTCTCTTCTTGCACCCTTCCCCTCCTAACCAGTGTTTTGTTTCTATCTATAGATAGATTTCTATATCCATTTGAGTGTATATGCTATTCTTTCTTTGAGCCAATTCCAATGAGAGTAAGGTTTAAGCACTGTCTCTCACCATCACCAACTTTTCTCCTCCTTTGTAAAAGTCTTTTTATGCTTC
>JAJPUD010017509.1:0-27489 GCA_023553655.1 Myrmecobius fasciatus
TTTGGCAGTAAGAAAAGAAAAAGAGATTAAAGGAATTAGAGTAGGTCCTGAGGAAACCAAATTATCACTTTTTGCAGATGATATGATAGTATACTTAGAGAACTCTAGAGACTCAAGTAAAAAACTTCTAGAAACAATTCACAACTTTAGCCAAGTTGCAGGATACTAAATAAATCCACATAAATCATCAGCATTTTTATATATTACCATAAAGTCCAGCAGCAAGAAATAAAAAAGAAATTCCATTAAAAAAACTGTTGATAGTATAAAATATTTGGGAATCTATCTGCCAAGGAAAAGTCAGGGACTATATGAACTAAACTACAAAACACTTTCTACACAAATAAAAGACCTATTTAGTTGGAAAAAAATCAAGTGTTCATGGGTAGGATGAGCGAATATAATAAAAATGACAATACTACCTAAATTAATCTACTAAATTTGTGCTATACCTATCAAACTCCCAAAAAATTATTTTGCAGATCTAGAAAAAATAATAGCAAAGTTCATTTGGAAGCACAAAAGGTCAAGAATCTCAAGGGAATTATTGGGAAAAAAAATACTGATGAAGGTGACCTCGCTGTACCAGATCTAAAACTATATTATAAAGCAGTGGTCATCAAAATCATTTGGAACTCGCTAAGAAATAGAGTAGTTGATCAGTGGAATAGGCTAGGATCACAGGACAAAATAGGCAATATCTATAGCAATCTAGTGTTTGACAAACCCAAAGACTTCAGTTTTTGGGATAAGAACTCACTATTTGACAAAATGTGCTGGAAAAATTGGAAACTAGTATAGAAGAAATTAGGGCTTAACCCACACCTAACACCACATACCACAATAAGATCTAAAATAGTTTATGATTTAAACATAAAGACTGATATTATAAAGAAATTAGAGGAACATAAGATACTTTACCTCTCAGATCTATGAAGAAGGAAGGTATTTGTGTCCAAAGAACTTAACTGAACACCAGATAGATAATTTTGAGTATATCAAGTTAAAAAGTTTTTGTTCAAACAAAACTAATGCAGACAAGTTTAGAAGGGAAATAATAAATTGGGAAATCATTTTTACATTTACAGGTTCTGATAAAGGCCTCATTTCTAAAAAAAAAAGTAGAAAATTGACTCAAATTTATAAGAATTCAAGCTATTCTCCAATTGATAAAAGGTTAAAGGATATGAACAGACACTTTGCAGATGATGAAAATAAAATTATATCCAGTCAGTTTTTTTTCTTGTAGATCTGATTTTTCTCGTACAGCAAGATAACTGTATAAATATGTATACATATATTCAATTTGTCAAGTATTTTAACATAATTAACATGTATTAGACTGCCTGCCATCTAGGAGAGGGGGTGGGGGGAAGGAGGGAAAAATTTGAAGCAGAAGTCTTTGCAAGGGTCAATGTTGAAAAATTACCCATGCATGAGTTTTGCAAATAAAAAGTTTTAATAAAAAAAGAAACCATCTCATTTGACATATAAGGAAACTGAGATCCACACAAGTAGCAGACCACAAATAAATTTAGAATTGGAAGGGAATATTAGAGGTCATGTAATTAAATTATCTCATTTTACAAGCGAGAAAAATGAGCATTGAAATAACTTGCCAAAATTCTCACAGGTAGTAAGAAAGAGAAGTAGGTTTTAAACCCATCTGATTCCAAATTCAGAACTCTTTCCAGTACACTTCTATATTTTTGGCTTTTCTCAAGATTTACAATGATCTTCAAGTAACCATGTTCTAGACATTCTGAAAAGTTTTGATTATTGACTCCTATGACTGATAGTAGAGCTCTCTTTATCATTTGAGAGCATGGTAATTAAGATGCTTCCTTCAACAGAGATGTTGTGCAACTTTTCTTTGCAATATTCTGATATTCTATGTATGTAATTAACAAATCCAACAGAATTGGAGCAGCAACATCATTAATTAAATTAAATAAGCCTTAGAATAGTACCTCAAAATATAATGCAGGTTATTTTTCATTTTTCTTATTCAAATATAGGGTATGTACTTTGTCCACCTGGATTGCTTATTCTGTATACATCATATTTATATGTATATATTTGTATAGAGATACATATATCTATAGCTCACCTATAGATACACATTCCAGAGATATTTATGGATAGATACAGAAATTTATAGATGTCAATATTAATATATACATTCATAAGTGATTGCATCAGTATTTACCCCTATATGTGTATGTATACATGTACGTGTGTTTATATATGCACACATATATACATATATACATGTGTATTACATGTGTAGATCAAATATTACCCATACAACTGCACAATGTGATCTGATCCATAAATATTCTTTATCCATTTTGTATCTCCAGTAATATTGATTTTTTCCAAAGGAGAGAATTTTTCTTTAAAGGTCCAACTCTCCCTCTCTTTTCTGAACCTTCATACTCATGCAAAATATCTCCAGAAGACATACACACATATGTATATATGTGTGTAAATGCATATATCTATCATCATTCTTATTAGGGAAAATTTTTTTAAACTTTTATTTATGTAACACATATTTTATAAAAATTGCATATACCTTTGATGAGCATACCTCCTTGTTTTATGCCTCACAATACTGATGCTCAGAAGAATATTATATATGCTTATCTTTTTTTCCTATTTGGCATAAAGTTTTGTGTGCTTTCAAAATATATGGGGAGTAGCACACGTTGCTTGAGGAGGTCTTTGAGAATACATTGTATTCTGTTAAATTGTAAATTTGCTGGAAATGGGCAAATAGTGGATATAGTGGTACCTTTTTTTTCCCCCACATTACCTTTCAGTTCCTTATGTCTGTGAATATTGTTTGCTTCTGGAAGACTGTCAGTTCCCTTCTAATACTTTCATCATAGATTTGAGATAAAATGCTTTGCCAACTTTAAAGCACTATATAACTATGAGTTATTGTCATGGCTACACATAGAAAATACAAATTAAGAAGTAGATATATGGGTAGGTAGTTTTTATTATCTCATCAAGCACCATTCTCTTTTTCCCCTCCATAAAGGACTAGTGATTTTTTTTTAACTTCTAAAATCTTCCCCTCTTCAAGATTTCTTCAAACTGTTTCGAGAAGACTTTAACATTCTGTCATTTTCATCATGGGATTCTTCAATTTATACTTCCTCTCTTCCAATAGCTCTTCCTGGCTTCATATTCCTAAAAATCATACTGCTTTGCACATAGTACATTGGGTATACTGGTACAATACAAATATGACAGCCCCACTATCATTGCTGATGAATGTAAGTAATGTCTCTGTGTAGTACACTCTCCCCAGAATTTTGGGGAAATTTATGGGTTTTTTTTTTCTTTCTGAATTCTGAAAAAAAAATCAGTTTAGAATTTTGATTTTCCATTGAAAACAAAAGATTATCTGTTGACTTAGACACATTACTGGTTTGATGAAATCCATTCACATCATATTGAAAGTAAGATCAAGAAAAAAAATTTCTGAGAACTAGAAAGAAACACATAGGAGAAAACCTTACTTATAACCTTTGCCATATTATTAATGTATATTTAAGGTCCTATATGTTTATAACAGTGAGTAATTCTGTTAAATAAAAAAATATTAACAAGTTATACACATACTTTATATGAATCTGTTGAATGACATTCTAAGAGATTTCAAGTTTTGGAAACAAAATAACTCTTCCAATGAGCGGTTTTGCACATGATTCTCTGTAGTGCTCCTAATCTTAGGAGGTTTGAATATTAGGCTACAGAGTACCCAATAATGCTCTTAAGTATTTGGAAATGTTGAATATTTTACAATTCTTTATAAATAATACGAAACTTTCAGATTCTTGTTTATTAAAATTTTATATCTTCACAAAAAGTAAATGAAGAATATGAGGAATGTTGGAAGTATTTTAACAAAAAAAAAAGTTTAAAGAAATCAGTCATCTCACTGACAGATACGCTTTAAATCATCACAATATATTGGTTTAGAGTAACAATGAACTCTGTATTTATTCTTATATTAGTTTTTCACTGAAAATTTCAGAAGCTTTTAGTATGTAACCTTATAAGAAAAAAAGATTCATCATTTAAAAATACTAATTATTATTTGTCATAATAAATAAAATATCATGAAAAATAATAATAAAAACTTATGACTTCCAGTTTTCAAGAAAAAGTTTCCAGAATTTCAAATTTTCATTCCCAGATCGAAAAGATTAACATATATTAGGAATTAGTATATTTTGCAATTGGTATGTAACTAGAAATAAATTCTATATGTGTAGTATATATTGGGAATTCCCAACATATATTGGAAATACGCTTAGAAACACAAACATATACCATTAATTAATTGGCAGTTGATTCATTCTCTTTTATCCCTTTAGCTTTATCTTCAAGTCCTGTCTTATGTTGGGTATAAATTAATTTTGCAAAAAAATCCTTTTCTCCTTGGTTGCTTTCTGTTGTCTTCTGAGAAACTATCATATTTTCTATCATCTTACTTAGTAATATTTTGCAAATGAAATTGTACTCTAAGCTGCCACTGCTCTAGCCTGTTTCATATTATGACTGGCAAAAACAGAATTCTTGCTTCTGAAAGTTAATTCATTGCTGTGGTTATTCTTGTTTATCTGAATTTCTTAGAAAAATCTAACCAATAAAAACTGACTATCCTTCTTAATTTTGTGTTGGGACAGATTGTCTCAGGTTATAAAGGCGTATGTCTAAAGTGGAGGAATATGTGGGAATTTTTGTAGCATTTCATATGAATAAAGAGTATCATATTTCTTGTTTCCTCAATAGATTAGAGACAGCATGGGAAAGAATTTGGAAGTGAAAAAAAATAAACAAAAGAGATGTGCAAAAGGATCTAGGTTGGAGTGGATTTCTGGTTTTAGAAAGCTAAAACAAACAAAAAAATCCTAAAAACCAAAACATATACTGTATGTACTAATAGAATTCAGGAGTCCTTTTGCTGTCTTTTTACATAGGGAATTATAGCATTTTTTAAATATAAAGGGAGAATCCATCATTAATAAATATCACACAAAAATTAAAATGAAACTCTGAGGAAGACCTTTTATTTAAAAATGTTTGTAATATAGGAAGAGCTGAATAGGAATCTCTCTATGAACCATAAAAGTAATAAATGTTGAGCCCATTTTGAACATAATCTCAATCAGCAAGATGCCATTGCTTTTCCAGCTTCCCTAACGAGGCCCTGCTAATTCCTTGCCAAAACTAGCAGTGGATTTCTTCCTTTTAATCTCCTGTAATGCCTTATTCTATTATTGTCACTGTTCTCTCACCATGCATTGTCCCTTCAAACCCTCATTTTCCAATTGAGCCAGTCAGAGAAGCCTGAGTTGTGGTGAAGAAGTCTAAGACTACAAAGAAACTTCCCCAAAAGAGGGAGAAGGAAAAAGAAGGGCACCTTCTTTCATATTCTCCTCAAATTCTTTCTCAGGGGCTTCTTCATCCACTGAATTATTGGGTTGAAGAGAATAAGAATAAAAGATATGTGAGGTCTTTAGAGCACTACTTCAGTAGAGTGGTAGAGAAGGGTGGGAGTCAGAGGACTAAAAAGGGAAAGTCTGTGCTTAGTACAATTTACTGCAGGATGTCCTCATTTCTGAAGTGGCTGTACATCATTGTTTGGTAAGTTCTTTTCCTATCTATCGCAATTCTTTTCTTTCCTTACATTAGGGGAATGGGGTAGGAGAGGGGAAAGTGAGCCACATAGCATGTTCTTTTTATCTGCAGCCTGGACAATGCCCTGGGTGATTCTATGTATGAAGAAAACCTCTATTCAAAGAATATCAGCAGGATATTGGACAACCTGTTAGATGGCTATGACAACAGGCTTCGGCCAGGATTTGGAGGTAAGAGAGAGTGAAATTTAACCATTATTTGTTCTCAAACTATCTCCTCCTTTCTTGTCCTTCCAAGACCTACACTTTTTCCAAGGAATCCTTAATTGAGTTCTGTTGAAGTTGTTGTTTATTCACTCTTATTTTTCAGTCTGGGCAAAGTAATTGGTTAAATCCAGGATTCAGGCTCACCTTGAATTCATTAGTTTGGGCCATTATAAGTGAATTTTCACAAGTGAATGGAACTAAGAATTCTGAGGAAAGAAAAGACTGAGGGAATGGTGGGAATACCAAGTGCAGATTATAGCTGGATCTCTTGTGTAGCTCTATAGAAATTTCCTAAAAATCTATTCTAAAGAATAGAGTATAAGAAAAAAAAAATTCTCCTTCACCTTCATTTTAGGTGCTGTAACTGAGGTGAAAACAGATATTTATGTTACAAGCTTTGGTCCCGTGTCTGATGTGGAAATGGTAAGTATATTTGGAAATCTAAATGAATCCCAAATATCATGGATATAGCTAGGATTTCCACTTAATTATGGCCCTGAGTCCATGATGCAGGATTCATTTTTTTTATACCCAATATTTGGCACTTAGTAGATGTTTAATGGATATTTGCTGGATTGCATTGGATTGAAACATTTCCCATCATATTGGGGGGGCTCTTTTTAAAGTAGTTTGCTAAATTGAATTTCTTAGAAAATCTCACTAAAGAGCCAATCTTAAACATTTTATAAATCATTTCTTCAAGGCCTTTCTCCTTGGGTCAGGATTTAGGATCTATTGGAGGAAAATAAACAAACAGAAGATGGTTAAATGTCATTTTTTGAGTGAAAAGGTGGGAATTATTTTGAGTAAAGAATACTAAGGATCTAAATAACTAACAATAAGATTGAGGAAGTGTTTAACATTTGTGACATGGCTACATTTTAAAATGTAGCCATTGAAGATTTTACAAAATAGATCAAGCACCATTCAGGATTACATGATGCCATCAACCATTCATTTCACAGATAGACTAGTAGGTAATGGATTTACATCTTTATAGTAAATGGCACTAAAACTCCAAAGCAGTCTTCCAGAATTAAGTATTTGTTTTTGTACTTTGGAGGTCCTCAAGTAATATTTTTACTGATTCATTAAAACATCAATTACCACCTATAATCATCCTCAAATTGTCCCAGCACTGCTAGGGTTGGTTTTTTGTTTATTTGTTTTTACAGCTAGGTTTTATAGTGGAACTGCCATTGCTGTCTTCCTTTACTTTATGAATTTAGTATCCACAACTGGAGATAAGAGAGTATGGGGAGCTTCTATTATTCAAGGCCTTAATGGGTTTTAATAATATGAAAATTCAGAACCTATTTTTTGAACCTTACTAATGTGGGTAATAGCTGTGAATATCTATAGTGCTATTATTGAAGACCTAATTGGCTTAGGGGTGGGGAAGGGGTGGTCAAAGGGGAAACATAGAACCTTTTGCTGGTATTTTTTTTTCCCAAAGTGCATCATTACTATTGAATCTTACCACTAGAACCCAGAGCTTAAATGCATAGATTCAGACCTTGTTTTTCACATATTGTCTAACCCAACAATTGCTGGCAATTTTAAGAGCCAGAGATAAAAAGGGAGCTGGGAAATCAATTGAAAAATTTGTCCCCTAGATCAAATGTTACAAATACATATTTCTTGAAATCTTCAGGGAGAAAAATATTATCCCTCTTCATTAAAAATGTTCTGTTACTTCACTTATTTACTTTCAAAGTGCCTAGCATAATATTTTTGGAGAAAATTAATTAGCTATAAACTAGTTACAAATAATTTTAACTATATATTTAAGAGACATCATTTCTTGACTAGACACTGAAATATTGGAGTTAATGATATATTTTGAGAACTACCTAACCAAATTTTGATCTGAAGATAGTAAAACACTTGGCAAGCAATTTAGCTACTCTCAAGGTACCACTGAATGTTGAGACTGCACTGCTGTACCCATTTAATAAAGGATTAAATGCCCAGAGATGATATAAGATGCATTGAGACTAGAACAGGCAAAACCCTGAACTTAGAATAGAATAGAATTTTTAAGTTATATTTTTCATTAGAATATGGAGATGAAGATAAATTTGAAGATCAGGATGAATATGTAGATGGAAATGGATATATAGATATAGATGTGTAAGAGGATGGGCATGGAATTGGACATGTTGGTGAGGATGGGAATAGGAGTGTTTTGGAGATGGAAGAGAAAGCAAGAGAGACAAAGAGGTAGAGAAACAGTGGGACACACAGAGGATATTTAAGAGAATTGTTTTCATGTTCGGTTATGTTTAATTATTTCTCTTCATGTGAACAATGATAATAATATAACAAATATCCCGGGAAACAAGAAGCATAATGATCCAATAACATCAGTGTTTTGAAAAGGCTATTTCTCAAAGAATGACTATCTTCTACTTATCCCTTTAAGGAAATATTAAAGCAGTGAATGAAAGGTGCTTAACAAATTAGCAGGAAGTTCAGAGACTGTTTTACCTTCTCATAGGAATACACAATGGATGTTTTCTTTCGTCAGACATGGACCGACGAGAGACTGAAGTTCAAGGGACCATCTAAGATTCTAAGTTTGAATAATTTGATGGTCAGCAAAATCTGGACACCTGACACTTTTTTTAGGAATGGAAAAAAATCCATAGCTCATAACATGACAACCCCAAACAAGCTTTTCCGTATCATGCAGAATGGTACTATTCTCTACACCATGAGGTGAGTTTTAAACAGCTATGTTTCCTTGGTCCTCAGGGCCTTCTAGATAATAATATCATAGCATCCTCTTTTTTAATGTGTTTTAGACTTACCATCAATGCTGACTGCCCCATGAGGTTGGTTAACTTTCCTATGGATGGACATGCTTGCCCACTGAAGTTCGGGAGCTGTAAGTCTGAAAACCTCACATATGTTTTTATTTGAGTTTTATTATTTGAGTAACTAAATCTGTATCTTAGGAAGCTAGAAAGGCATATCACAATAAAACATACAAACAACTTGCAGCTACTGGTAATTTTTGGTGTGATTGAGCAAGCATAATTAATTCATCACATCTTCTATGTGAATATAGTGATGCAGGTTCTAGGAAACTTTCTTTTTAGTTATCCAGATAAAATGAAAATGTCAGCCCAGTTTTGTGCAATTGCATTTCCTTCTTACATAAATGAAACAAAAAACAGCTTATATTTAAAGGAGAAAATATTAAGATTCATTGTTATGCCTAATCTGTTCTTAAAATTTAGATGCTTATCCCAAAAGTGAGATCATCTATACATGGAAAAAGGGTCCTCTTTATTCTGTAGAAGTTCCTCAAGAATCCTCTAGTCTCCTACAGTATGATCTGATTGGACAGACTGTGTCTAGTGAGTTAATAAAGTCTAATTCAGGTAAGAATCTGCCACATGTGGTGGCTGCTCTCTCATGTTAACCACTCCACAGTTTTCTAGTAGTCTATCTTGTTGACATTACTTTATTTCTTATTCCTTATCTGAACTTGCCACCTGAAAAATTACAAAAAAAATACTAAAAATTGATTTCTCCATGAGGTGTGTGTATGCAGTCTGGCTTGACCTTGAAGGATACTGCTTTTGTCAGTATGTGACAAAAATATCCAAAGAATAAATGGATGAGCTTCTTTGCTCTATAGAATGATCAGGTCCCTTTGTGCATATGTGTGTGTGTATTGAACTTTTCTTTTCCTTTTTTTTTCTTTTCTTTTTTTCTTCCAGGACATGCTAATTTAAAATCTGTTTGATTTACTTTAAGCTTCTTTTTTTTGTGGGGTGTCAACAACAATAACCCTGATATACATATCTCCTTGCAGGTGAATATGTAATCATGACAGTTTATTTCCACTTGCAAAGAAAGATGGGATATTTCATGATACAGATATATACTCCCTGCATTATGACAGTCATTCTATCTCAGGTGTCTTTCTGGATTAATAAGGAGTCTGTGCCTGCTAGAACTGTTTTCGGTATGACTTACTATCTCTGCCCTTATATTATTTATCCATCACCTTATATTATTTCTATGTAATAATTGAATATTTATGGAAATTGCTTTTCTGCCATCTGCCAATGAAAACTGATTCCTATCTCATTCAGAGAGACTATCTACTCACTATTACTTTCACCTAAATTTTTTTCTTGTCCAACTAAGGGACTATTTCTCCAAGAATGGTGGTTGGTGTTCTTCCTAGGTACTAGCTTAAGTTCTAACTTGGATCAGAAAAAAATGAAATAAACAAAAGAAGGTAGGTCTAAATATGGAATTAATAAAACCCTCAACCAAGGGAATAACATAACAAAACATGGGGAAAATAGTTCCAATATACTTAACCTTCCTCCTTGCCATTCTGTAACTATAGCTCTGTAGATAGATATTATGTAATTTATATTGATTGATTGCAGCTAAAAGCAAAATGAGGTGACTATAAATAAAAAATCTAAAGCTGCAATAAAAATTTAAAAATTCAAATAAATTACATATAAACAAAAATATGATGCATAAATTTAAAAATAGCTTAATTTTAGTTTACAATTTCCTTTCATAAACATATGGCAGTTTAATAATTACCTCATTTTAATTTTCAGTATAAGGCTGCGAGTTCAGTTAGTCAGTAAACATTTATTGAATAGCTACCATGTTTCAGGCATTGTGTTAAGAGGGGGGGATACAAAGAATGGTAAAAGAGATACTATTCTCAAGCAACTCAGAGTATAGTAGGAGAGAGAACTTGAAAATAGCTAGGAACAAGCAAGATAGGATAAATTGAATATAATCAACAGGGCAAAGTAAGAATAATCAGAACAATAACAATTGATAATTTATATTAAATACTGTTTTCCAAGTATGGGGCTAGGCATGCTGCATGCAAAAGCAAAAATTAAATAGACCCTGAACTAAAGGAGCTTCCGTCAAAAAGGAATGCACATGTATGTATTTATATAATATATGTTCACTATAAATACATAGCATGTCATTGAAAAGAAGACACTGGCAAGTAAAGCAAGTGGGAAAAACTAAATTTAATGCTATAATACAGCAAATTTTTGCAAAGTTCTTCAAGTAAATTATCTAATTTGAGCTTTACAATAAATTCCTGAAACAGTCTCTGAAAATATTTTTATATTGGTTTTACAGGCAGGAAAACTGAGTTTCAGAAAGGTTAGGCAATTTACCCACACCTACTAAGAATCAAAGGAGGATGTGAATCTCAGTCTTCCTAACTGCAAGTTCAGTATTATTTAATCTACAACACTGCCTTTTATGGGTGAGGAAACTGATGCTTAGGGAAGCAAAGTGATATGTTTTACACTAAACAACTAGGAAAATGACAGAAATGGAATTTGAACCTAATTCCAACTCTGAATCCAATGTTCTTTCAACTATATCATGCTACCTCTAAAAGAAAGTACCAGATATAATAGGGTAAAATTATTTAATATAGTATTGGGTAAAATAACCACTCAAAATCCTAAAATTTACCAATAAGAATAATAAATGACATTTGCAAAAAAGGTTTAAGGTTTGGATAGTGCTTTTCTCAAAATCCTATGAGGGTAAGTTGTATGAGTATAATTACCCTCTCATTTTGCAGAGGAGGAAACTGAGACTCTGAAAGGTAAAGAGAATTTGCCATGGTTACATATCTAAACGGTATGTTTGAGGAAAAAGTGTAACCCAGTTGTTTTTCATATGATTATTAATTTGTCAGCATACAGATATATGTCATTCATTGATTACTAATAGTCATACAAATGAGAAGTATATTCCACACATAAATGTGTGTATGTATATAAACATATATACATAGATATGCACATATGTGTATGTGTGTATGCATAAATGTGTGTTGCTTCACTTAAGGTACCTTTTTTTGATCCATATAATTATCTTTATCTCCCTAGGCAGTAATATGTTCTTTCCATTAGGTTTATATACATATATATATATATATATATATATTTTAATAGCATAAATAACATTAAACTGAAATTTCAATCTGTTGAAAATGGTTTAGAGAGGATGAATGGGGCTGATATATAATCATTTCCATTAATATGTGTTAACTATCCTTATGCTATTTGCACAAGATTATAGAAGTGTTTTCATATTTCATTCAGTTTCAATCACAAAAATTGTTGAGCAATTGATTCATTTTTAATAAGGTATTTTACTTTGGGGAATTAATTTCACCATGCTGGACCTCAGCTTTGATATTTTTAAATGTATATAATAATGCTTCAACTTCCTCCTTTATCAAGTTGTTATGATGATCAATGGAGTCAATGAATGTGAACATATTTTTAAAATAAATATTAGCACTATTTTCTTCTTCTTACAGCTAGGGACATAAAGGAATTGTGAAATAGAATTTAGAATCACAATATTTGGAACTGAAAATAACTTTATAAATAACTTCATCTAACAACTTACAAAGGAGAATACAGAGATTCAGGAAAATTAAAACTTGTTTGGGATTATGTAATGGCAGAATAGTTTGAATTAAGGTTCCCATTTGCTAAAACAAGTGTCCTTTCCACCATAGCACTTTGTCTCACCAAGTGTTCTAGAAAATAAGGAATTGTAAGGCTTTGATATTGCCCAATTTTTCCATTCCTTTTTTAAGATCAATTGACTAAAGCAATAAAAATTATAATATTCAGTTTTTAAATAAAATGATTAGTTATCAACTTCAAACTTCTCAAGGCTATGTAATTGTAAGCTTGGTAGAGTGAAGAAATCACAGGCCTCAGGGGACCTAAGAAATCATCTCATCCTATGAAACAGCATATTTCCACCTCAACATACATGAGTACTATTCTGAAAATGACAGGAAATTTCAGGAATAAATAACTCCAGGAAAGACCCAAATGTCCTTAAATTTCTATCATCAAGGTCAATTTAATCAATAATTGTCAATTTCTTGTTATTTGTGGTCAAATTTCATAAGATTTAAAAGTACCATTATAACTACTAATATGTTTCATTAATTCAGCAATTCCTGCATGCATTAACACTGTCTCATTTGATCTTGTTATAGATCCTCAGTTCTAAAGTCATACATTTCTTTTTTTCTTTTTTTTTAGGAATTACGACTGTTTTAACCATGACCACTTTAAGTATCAGTGCTAGGCACTCTTTGCCAAAGGTGTCTTATGCAACTGCCATGGATTGGTTCATAGCTGTGTGTTTTGCCTTTGTCTTCTCTGCCCTTATTGAGTTTGCAGCTGTCAACTATTTCACCAATCTTCAGAACCAGAAAGGAATGCAGAAGGTATCCAGGATGGCTCTGCCACCAGTCACAACGGTACCAGTGAAGGATGAGATTGTTTTGGTAATGATTCATTTTTCTAATGTTATGAATCCTTCAGCAAGAGTAATGTACTCTAGTATTTGAATTAACTTGAAACAATGTTAGTTGAGCAAAACACCTAACCCTGAAACTTTCATTCTATTATTATCAAACTTGATAGTTTCAGAGAAGACTCGTAACAAGTCTTTATTTTCCTTTTCTTAAGATTATTTTATTCTTATGATTTTAATAGCAGATTTTAGGTTCTCTAATGAGTGGTATGTCCTTATGCTTTAGATATTCACTTTGAACAGGGCCACACATGCCAATTATAGAGAATAAAAAGAAATGTTGTGTTCAACATATTCAATCTTCAAAGCCTGAAGAAAGTAAACAGGAATTGACATATAATGGGAGGTACTTCTCAGAAAGTTAAACTGAAAAAAATGTGAAAATGAGTTACATATAAATATAGCAAAATTGTAGCCAAAGTCCAGATTTTTTTGTTTATTTGCATAAAAACATCTTTTTTTTAACACTTAGCTATTTGAAATATATGGGTAAGCAATCAAACATTTTTTAAAACTATTTTTAATTAAATATTTCCCAATAACATAAAATTTTAAATTACTATTTATACTTTTGAGTTTCAAATACTCTCCTTTCCCTCCTATCCTTTCTCTCTCCTTGGGGAAGAAGTACTTTGATTTGGTTATATATGGGAGTCAATATAAAAATATTTGTATATTCGTCACACTGTAAAAGAAAATATAAACAAAACAAAAATTTTTAGCATTTATTTCTTTTATTCTATTTAGGTTATACATGTTCATTTGCTTATAGTACCACCATTTACACCTAAGTCATGTACCCACTTTGACCTTATTTTGATCTAGCATGTGAGATGTTGAAATATGGCTAGTTTCTGACATACTATTTTCGAGAGTTCCCAGCATTTTTTGTCAAATAATGAGTTCTATTTTCCAAGTTGGAGTCTTTGGATTTATCAAATAGTAGATTACTAAAAACATTGCTTATCATGTCTTGTGTAGCTAATGTATTTCACTAATCCACCACTCTATTTCTTAGCCAGTATTAAGTGGTTTTGATGACTGATGATTTACGATAAAGTTTTAAGTTTGGTATGGCTAGGCCACCATCCTTTTCATTTTTCTCCATTAATTCCCTTAATATTCTTGATCTTTTCTTTTTCCAGATGGATTATATCATTTTAGCTCTATAAAATACTTTCTGCATGGCATTTTGATTGGTATGGCACTGAATATATAGATTAATTTAGGGAGAAGGGTCATTTTCAATCATATTTGTTCAGTTTACCTATGAGCAATTACTATTTTTTTTCCATTTTCTTAGATCTAATTTTATTTGGGTGAAATGTGTTCTGTAATTGTGCTCATATAGTTCCTGGCTTTGTCTTGGCAGCTTTTTATTTGCAAAACATATGCATGGGTAATTTTTCAACATTACCTTTGCAAAGCCTTTTGTTCCAAATTTTTCTCTCCTTCCCCCCTCACCTCCTCCCCCAGATGGCAGGTAGTCTAATGCATATTAATTATGTTAAAATATGTGACAAATCGAATATATATATATATATATATATATACATATTTATACAGTTATCTTGCTGTACAAGAAAAATCAGATTTACAAGAAAAAAGAAAAAAAAACCTGAGAAGGAAAACAGAATGCAAGGAAACATCAACAGAAAGTGTGAAAATGCTATGTTGTGGTCCACACTCAGATCCCACAGGTCTCTCTCTTGGGGTATATGGCTTTCTTTATCACTGAACAACTAGAACTGGTTTGAAATATCTCATTATTGAAGAGAACCATGTCCATCAGAATTGATCATCATATAGTCTTGTTGCTGTGTGTAATGATCTCCTGGTTCTACTCATTTTATTTGGCATCAGTTCATGCAAGTCTCTCCAGGCCTCTCTGAAATCATCCTGCTGTTCTTTTCTTACAGAACAATAATAATCCATGACATTCACATACCATAATTTATTCAGCCATTCTCTAATTCATGGGCATCCATTCAGTTTCCAGTTTCTAGCCACTACAAAAAGGGTTGCCACAAATATTTTTGCACATATGGGTCCCTTTCCCTCCTCTAAAATCTCTTTGGGATATAGGCCCACTAGAAACATTGCTGGGTCAAAGGATATGCACAGTTTGATGACTTTTTGAGCATAGTTCCAAATTGCTCTCAAGAATGGTTAGATTTGTTCACAGTTCCACCAACAATGTATCAGTGTCCCAGTTTTCCTACATCCCCTCCAAAATTTGTCATCTTTTTCTGTCATCTTAGCCAATCTGACAAGTGTGTAGTGGTATCTCAGAGTTGTCTTAATTTGCATTTCTCTGGTCAACAGTGACTTGGAATTCCTTTTCATATGACTAGATAGAGATAGTGTTAATTTCTTCATCTGAAAATTGTCTATTCATATCCATTGACCTTTTATCAATTGTAGAATGGCTTGAATTCTTATAAATTTGAGTCAATTCTCTATATATTTTAGAAATGAGGCCTTTATCAGAACCCTTAAATGCAAAAATGATTTCCCAATTTACTGCTTCCCTCCTAATCTTGTCTGCATTAGTTTTATTTGTATAAAAAAATTTTAACTTAGTATAATCAAAATTATGGATCTGGTGTTCAACTAAGAGTTCCAGTTCTTCTTTGGAGACAAATTTATTCCTTCTCCACAAATCAGAGAGGTAAACTATCCTATGTTCCTCTAATTTGCTTATAATATCACTCTATGTCTAAATTATGAACCCATTTAGATCTTATCTTGTTATGTGGTGTTAGGTGTAAGTCAAGCCCTAATTTCTTTCATACTACTTTCCAATTTTCCCAGCAGTTTTTCTCAAATATTGAGTTCTTATCCCAAAAGCTGGGGTCTTTGGGTTTCTCAAACACTAGATTGCTATCATTATTGCCTATTTTGTCCTATCATCCTAGCCTGTTCCACTGATCAACTACTATATTTCTTAACCAGTAGCAAACAATTTTGATGACCTCTGCTTTATAATACAGTTTTAAATCTGGCACAACTAGGCCACCTTCATCAGCATTTTTTTTCATTAATTCCCTTGAATTGACCTTTTGTTTTTCCAGATTAACTTTGCTACTATTTTTTCTAGATCTGCAAAATAATTTCTTGTGAGTTTGATTGGTATGTCACTAAATAAATAGATTAATTTAGGTAATATTGTCATTTTTATTACCCATGAGTACTTGATGTTTTTACAACTGACTAGGTGTAACTTTATTTGTGTGGAAAGTATTTTGTAGTTTTGTTCTTATAGTTCCTGACTTTTCCTTGGCAGATAGATTCCCAAATATTTTATACTATCGACAGTATTTTGAATGGAATTTCATTTTGTATCTCTTGCTGCTGGAGTTTGTTGGTAATATATAAAAATGCTAATGGTTTATGTGGATTTATTTTTTCATTAATTCCCTTGAAATTCTTGACCTTTTGTTTTTCCAGATGAATTTTGTTGTTATTTTTTCTAGGTCAGTTAAATAATTTCTTGGTAGTTTGATTGGTATAGCACTAAATAAATAGATTAGTTTAGGTAGTATTGCCATCTTTATTATCTTCACTCAACCTATACAAGAGCATTTGATTTTTTTCCAATTGTTTAGATCTGACTTTATTTGTGTAGAGAATGTTTTGTAGTTTGGTCATATAGATCCTGACTTTCCCTTGCCAGATATACTCCCAAATATTTTATACTATAGAAAGTTATTTTAAACAGAATTTCTCTTTGTATCTCTTGCTGTTGCATATTTTTGGTGATGTATAAAAATGCTGATGACTTATGTGGATTTATTCTGTATCCTGCAATTTTGCTAAAGTTGTGGATTAATTCTAATAGTTTTTTAGTTGATTCTCTAGGATTCTCTAAGTAGACAATCATCATCTGCAAAGAGTGATAATTTTGGTTTCCTCATGACCTACTCTAATTCCTTTAATCTCTTTTTCTTTTCTTACTGCCAAAGCTAACATTTCTAATACAATATTGAATAGTAATGGTGACAGTGGACAGCCTTGTTTTATTCCTGATCTTATTGGTCATGGTTCTAGTTCATGCCCGTTACAAATGATGCTTGTTGATGGTTTTAAATAGATTCTACTGATCATTTTAAGGAAAAGTCCATTTATTTCTATACTCTCTAAAGTTTTTAATAGGAATAGCTGTTGTATTTTATCAAAAGCTTTTTCTGCATCTATTGAGATAATCATGTGATTTTTGTTAGTTAATATAGTTGATTATGCTGATAGTTTTCCTAATATTGAACCAACCCTGCATTCCTAATATAAATCCTGCTTGGTCATAGGGTATTTATCCTGGGCATGACTTTCTGTAATCTTGTTGCTAATATCTTATTTAAGATTTTTGCATCAATATTCATTAGGGAAATTGGTCTATAGCTTTCTTTCTGCCTTGCCCTGGTCTCCTTGTACTGCCGATTGGGCTTGGCAGACTGTCCCCCTGCCCTACTGAAACAGACCTGTTCTGAAGTTCTTCCAAGGTAACTTCTTCTGGGGATGTGTTGTACTCCAAATATTTGGGGGTGCTTTGATTCCAAACCAGTTTAGAGGCTTAATCTGCTGTTGGTTTGAGAGAAGGTGAGAGGATGTCACAGAGAGTCATGACCTCACTCCACAATCTTGACTCAGCCCTTAACTAGTTTTTTAACTGATTTTTTTATGGTTCTCTCTATACTTCATCCTTTCACTTGCAAAGAGTGATTATTTTATTTCTTCATTGCCTATTTTTATGTTTTCCATTTCCTTTTGTTTGTGTGTTTGTATTATTGTTGTAGCTAGCATTTCTACCATGACTGAGTAATAGTAAAAGATAATAGACATTCTTGCTTCCCTCCTAATTTTAGTAGAAAGGCTTCATGTTTATTTACATTACAGAAAATTCCTGCTCTTGGTTGTAGATAGATACTATAAATCAGTTTAAGAAAAGATATGTTGATTCCTTTACTTTCTATTGTTTTTAATAGAAATGTATAATGCATTTCATCAAAGTCTTCCTTAGCACTTATTTATATTTTTGTATTATTAATATGGCCTATTATGCTGATTGTTTGCCTAATAAGTTAACCAGCCCTGTATTCAAGGTATAAATTCCACCTAGCTATAACGAATTATCTTTGTGATATATATCAGTAACTTCCTTGTTAGCATTTTATTTAAAACTTTAATATTGATTTTCTTCAAGTAAATTTGCTATTTTTTTCTGTTTTGGTCTCTGATTTATGTATCAAAACTATATATGTGTCATAAAAGAAATTTGGTAGGATTCCTTTACTTAAAAAATAGTTTATGTAGTACTGTTATTAATTGTTCCTTAAATATTTGGTAGAATTTACTTTTGAATCCATCAGATAGATACTGCATACTTTTTTCTTAGGCAGCTGAGTTATATCTTATTCAGTTTCCTTTTCTAAGATAGGGTTGTTTAAGTAGTCTGTTTCTTATTCTGTTATTCATGACAGTTTATATTTTGGTAAATATTTATCCATTTCACTTAGATTGTCAGTTTTATTCCCATATAATTGAGGAAAATAATTTCTAATTACTGCTTTAATTCCATCTTTATTAGTTGTACATTTTAAATTGAAGTAAACACTGGCTCATCTATTTGTGTTGTTTTTCTATTTTTTTTTTTTAGCTCCATACCTAATTCATTGATCTGCTCTTTTTTTTTAATGTAAGCATTTAGAAACTTTTCTGTAAGTACTACTTTGGCTGCATCCCCTAAATTTTGGGATGTTGTCATTATCTTTAGTGAAATTATTGAATTTTTTTAATGCTCTTTTTCTTTGATTCACTCATTATTTGGGATAAAATAATTTATTTTTCAATTAATTTTAACCTATGCTTCCATGACAATTTATTGAATATTTTTATTGCATTATAGTCTGAAAAGTATGCATTATATATTTCTGCTTTCCTGCATTTGGTTGCAAAAGTTTTAAAGCTTAATACATTGTCATTTCTTTTTTTTTACATTTTAATGTATTTGTTTATTTAAAATTAACACACAAGAAAAAAAAGATAAAAGAGGGAAAAATACAAAAAGAAAAAAAATTGTCATGTACACAGTGAGCATGAGAGCATTCAAAATGTGGAATAAATTTGCATTTCAAGAAAGCATATAAAATAAATACTACACATTGTATTCAGAACTGTCCATCTTTGCTTTCTTGTAGGTTTTCTTTTGCTCTCTGCTATGCCCTTTTTACTTTATTCTTTTTCCCTTTCTTTCTCCCCAATTCCCCCAAGAAGGCTACATTTAAGCATTGATATACACACATACGGCAACATGTATATATACACATATACATATAGATATCTATAATCACACACATATACAAATATACATTAATTTACATTTATATAAAATCATACTATGCTTTTCCTCTTTTTCTCTGAAGGTAGGTAATATTATCCTTCTTATGTCCAAGGCTTTTACATATTTTTCTAAATCCATTAACTCATCATTTCCTACACCACAGCAATATTCCAACCTTATACTATTTGGTTGTTTTAAATAGTCTATAAAGTAACATTAATATGGCTGACATACAGTATAGTTTTCCTATTTTTTCTCTTTGATTGAATGTATTTTACCATCGCTTTTTTCTGATATCAATTATTATTAGCCCTTCTTTTTTTTCCTAATAAATTCTATACCAAATCATTTACATTATGTTTGTTTTCTATCACTATAGACTCCTCTATTATACTTCTACTCCCTTTCTTGCCTTGTTATTACTTAAATTCATCCTTCCCCCAAGGATCAGTCCTTTATCATTTCACCCTTTCTTCCCACTCTTCCCCTCCCTCTTTATCCTATTCCCATTAATCTTTGCACCTTATTCCATTCTACATTCTCTTCTATATACCCCTTATTTTAACCTTCCTTATTTCTTAATAAATTTAGAAGACTTTTCTACTCTTCCAGATATTATATATTATTCCTTCTTTAACCCATTTCAGATGTGAGTAGGATTCTAGAACTACCAGCCCTCCCCTCTCATCTTTTAATTCGTTTTTGACTAGTTGCTAAGCCCCCTTACTGTCTCTGACTTGGAAGCTCCGTAAATTACTTCTTCTGTCTCTACCACCTGGTTCCACAACTGGTGTTTCTTTCAGGCAGACTTTAAGTGAGCCTCTTCCCACATCTCTTTCCAACGTCTAATGTTGTCTTTAGCTGGAAAAATGTGTTATTATGACCTTTTGTAGTCTTGCCATTCCATAATTCATAATGAGGTATTATTATAAAAGATGTTGCAAAGGGAATTTGGGGAGAGCTTATTTGAGTGCTTTTCTACTCCAGCATCTTGGCTCTACCCCCAGAATGTTATAGCAATAAAATATTTTCTTTGTTCACCTAGTTCTACTTCTTAAAAATTCATGTGTATAAAATCTAAACAATTAGTAAATTTAGAAATTCCAAAAGAATTCATCAGTTATTTCTTTGTATCACTGTGTCTAAAGAACAGTTCCTACACATTTCAAGGTAGAAAAGTAAAACAAAAATGATTGTTTATAATTCATTGCAGAGCATTTACTAATTTCCATATTTTCTCCCCATGTTACTATAGGCAAAGTGATTAAAATTAAATTCCCCTTTCCCATTCAAAATGGAGGGTATTATGGTAAAGATGGAGAGCTCTGACAATATTGTCAGTGTAAATTCTTTTTTAGAACTCCTGTTGCAACTATTTGCAAAAGAAATTTGTAGTATTATAGTATTACATATAATGTTATAAATGTATCATAGGAGGAATCTTTAACTGTTAAAGATATCTCAAACATCAACTAATTTATATTTTAGAGATAATGAAAAAAAGGCTTACTTGTGTCAATTTATCTGCTTAAGCAAGAAGCTGAGCTGCTTTGGAAACAACTCTTTTATTTGACTCCCAAAAATCTACTGATTATACTATGCAACTGGCTTTTGACTAGTGATAAGTTTTTAATTATGGTAGCAAAAAGACTCTCATTTTATACAATTTACTCACAATTCTGGAAAACTCCCCTAACACACACACAGAGACACACACATATATGGATCCCTCCCTTCTCCCCCTTTCATTATATATACTATAGGAATACAATTATTTACAAAAGTTTTTTTTTTGACTCTATAATTGCTTTTGGAAATGCAATGTGAATGGCTACCTAAAATCTGTTAGAGTTGCTGTCTATAAATTAGGCACAGATCATTTGAGAAATCAAAACAAATTTTTCATGCTTGATGAATTTTTCCTCTAAATATCCAACGTTTTTTCAGAATGGGTTGCTTTGTGCAAAACTTAATGGTTTCTAAATAAGCCAATGCATTGTAATATTGCAAATATTGTCTTACTATTCAACACATCATATGAAGCAGCTTTTTATCTTATATGTATATATATATAAATATGTGTGTGTTCAGGTGTGTATATATTTTTATATGTGTGTGTTAGATACTTTATAAAAAGGTTTTTTGGGATATAGGCCTAGTAATGGCATTAATAGGTCAAAGTATATGTATACATACTCCCTCTTACTGCCTTCATAATGAGAATGTTCTTGAGTTACAAGTATCATCTTCCCATGTAGTAATGTAAAGACTTTAACATTATTAAGTTTTTTATGTTTTCCCTTTTCTATTAAGCTTTTTTAGGCTTCTCCTCAGTTTAAAGCAAACTTTCTATTCAGCTATGGTTTTTAATTCAAGAATATTCTAAAGTCCTCTATTTCATTGATTATACAACCCTCTGCCAAAAAAAAAATCATTCACAAAAAAAACAACCTTTTTTTTTTTAGGTGATTCTTGGTTGTAATCCTATCTGTTTTGCCCTCTAGAATATCATAGTACAAGATGTCCTATCCTTAAAATAGAAGCTGCTAAATCTCACGTTATCCTGATTGTGGTTGCACTATACTTTTTCTAGCTACTTGCAATATTTTATCCTTGACTTGAAAGCTCTGGAATTTGATTTTATTATTCCTGGGAGTTTTTATTTTGGGATGTCTTTGAGGAGTTGATTGGTAGACTCTTTCCATTTCTATATTACCTTCTGATTCCATATCAGGACAGATTTCCTTGATACTTTTTTGAAAATGGTATCTAGCTTCTTTTTTTAATCATGGCTTTCAGGTAGGTCAATGATTTTTATATTATCACACCTGGATCTATGGTACAGATAATTGTTTTTCCAAGGAAGATAGTTCTCATTGTCTTCTATTTTTTCATTATTATTTTTTTTATTCCTAATGAAGTCATTAGTTTCCATTTCTCCTATTCTAATTTTAAGCAATTTTTTCAGTAAGATTTATACCTCATTTTCCATTTGCATAATTCTACTTCTTAAAATTCTTATTATTATTATTTTACTATTATTTAACTAATTGTTTATTATTATATTATGTTAGATTATTTTTTACTTATTAAAAAACAGAAAAGGAAAACAAAACAAAACAGAAGAAAACAGAACATTTTCGTGTGCCCAGCAGAATATCAGGGATGATACAAAATATAAAAAAATAATATATTAGTTGAAAGAAGGATATATAATAATGGTAGAAATTATATTCATGACTGTCCATTTTTCTTTGCTTCTTTTAGGTTGTCCCTTTGTTCTTTGTGGTATACTTTTTTTTTTACTTTATTCTTTTTTTCCTCTTTCACCCTCCCACCTCCCTCAAGTAGGTTATAATTAAGCACAAATATATTTATATGTACATATAGAGATATACGCATACACACAGATACATATACATACATATGCATTCACACCAACCCACAGATCCACACTCATGCACATATATCAATATACATATATAGAGAGAGCAACATGCAAACAAATCTACAAATATTCCCATACATGTATAGAGACACATATATATGTAAACATGCATCTAAAACAATATTAGTATGGATGATATATAACGTAGATTCCTCTCTTGATTGAATCTTCAGTTTGACTTTGTCTAAGATCAATGATTCCTTCCTTTTTTCCCCTAATAAATTCTACTCCTGATCCTTTTTGAAGTGTTTGTGTATATCTCTTTTTTCCTATTGTAATTCTTCAGTTTTAATTTTGCTCCTTAATTTGACTTGTTTACTTAACCTTACTTAACCACCCCCTACCCATGGATCTCTCCCTTCCCTTCTTCTCCCACCCATCCCCTCTGTTCATTCATCTCCCATTATTTCTTTATAGATTTTGAAGGGTGCTATATCCTTTATAGTATATATATACATACATATATATTTATACATACATATATATATATGTAATGTTGCCTATTTATCCCATTTCCAATGGAAGTACGTTTTCAGAAGTATGTCTTCCTTCCTCCTCTAATGCCTTTCTTTGTCTAATCTTCCTCTGCATCTCGTTTGTATAAGTATTAGTCTTCTAATCCCAGGGTGGGATAAATGATGCCTCTAGTTGCACTTCAGCTCTCATCTCTGACCTGGAACCCCAAACTAAGAGCTCCACTCTCCTATAAGTGCCCACAGCCAGCAGCATCTATCCCTGCTCCACTGCTTCTGCATTTATAGGTGTGCTGGCTTCTTCTTGCCCAGGGCTGTGTCTCTGCAGCACAGCTGGACCTGGTGTTCCTAATCAGCCAAGGTTCCCTCAGTCTTTCTGAACTCTGATCTCCAACCCCAGTTCAGTCCTGAATGTTTCTATGGTTCCTGTTCAGGCTCAGACAAACCCAGCTAGGCCCAGGGCTCCACACTTGGTGTTTCTCTAGACACAAGAAGCTGTTTGCATATCACACTGATTAGTTTTAGGCTTAGGGGTTTTCTTCAAATCTTGGGTGGTACCAGGAGAACCCCTTTTATTTTTTATTACCTTTTTTTAAAATAAAACTTTTAAATTTTCAAAACATATGCATGGATAATTTTTCAACATTAACCCTTGCAACACCTTGTCTTTCAATTTTTCTCCACCTTCCCCCACTCCCTCCCCTAGAAGGCAAGTAATCCAATATATGTTAAACATGGTAAAATATATGTGTTAAATACAATATATGCATACATATTTATACAATTATCTTGCTGTATAAGAAAAACCAAGTCAAAAAGAAAAAAGTGAGAAAGAAAATAAAATTCAAGCAAACAACAACACAAAAGAGTGAATGCGAATTTGTATTCCACACTCAGTTCCCACAGTGTTCTCTCTGGGTATAGATGGCGTTCTTCATTACAGCATGATTGGAACTGGCCTGGATTATCTCATTTTTGTAAAGAACCATATCCATCAGAATTGATCATTGTATAATCTTGTTGTTGCTGTGTACAATGATCTCTTGGTACTACTCATTTCACTTAGCATCAGTTAATACAAGTTTTTCCAGGCATCTCTGAAATCATCCTGCTGATAGTTTTTTATAGAACAATAATATTCCATAACATTCATATACCATAACATATATTCACATACAACTTCTCCAGCTGCTGGGCATTCACTCAGTTTCCAGTTTCTTATGCTTACAAAAAGGGCTACCACAAACATATTTGCACATGTGGATCCCTTTCCCTCCTTTAAGGTATTTTTGGGATATAAGTTCAGTAGAAACACTGTTGGGTCAAAGGATATACACAGTTTGATAGCCCTTTATACATAGTTCCAAATTGCTCTTCGGAATGATTGAATCAGTTCAAAACTCCACCAGCAATGAATTAGTGTCTCAGTTTTACCATATCCCCTCTAACATTCATCATTATCTTTTCCTGTCATCTTAGTCAAGCTGAGAAATTTGTAGTGGTACCTCAGAGTTGTCTTAATTTGCATTTTTGTGATCAATAGTGATTTAGAGCATCTTTTCATATGAGTAGAAATGGCTTTAATTTCTTCATCTGAAAATTTTTCATATCCTTTGACCATTTATCTATTGGAGAATGACTCAAATTTTTATAAATTTGAGTCAATTCTCTCTATATTTTTATAAATGAGGCCTTTATCAGAACCTTTGAATATAAAAATATTTTCCTAGTTTATTGCTTCCCTTCAAATCTTGTCTGCATTAGTTTTGTTTGTACAAAAACTTTTAAAGTTAATATAATAAAAATTATCTATTTGGTGTTCTATTCTGGGTTTCAATTCTTCTTTGACCACAAATTCCTCCCTTTTCCACAGATCTGAGAGCTAAACTGTCCTTTGTTCTTTTAATTTGCTTATAATATGGTATAATATGACTCTCTATGTCTAAGTCATGAACCCATTTCAACCATATATTGCTACATGGTGTTAGGTGTGGGTCAATTCCTAGTTTATGGCATACTAGGTTCCAATTTTCCAGCAGTTTTTGTCACATAGTGAATTTTTTTATCCCAAAAGCTGGGGTCTTGGGTTTGTCAAACACTAGATTATTATAGTCATTGAATATAGTCAATAGTTTGTCCTATGAACCTAACCTGTTCCACTGATCAACTACTCTGTTTCTTAGCCAGTATCATATGATTTTGATGACTGCTGCTTTGTAATATAGTTTTAAGCCTGGCACAGATAGGCCACCTTCATTTATATTTTTTTTCATTAATTCCCTTGAAATTCTTGATCTTTTGTTCTTCCAGGTGAACTTTGTTATTATTTTTTCTAGATCTGTATGATATTTTTTGGAAGTTTGATTTGTATGAATAAGTGGAGTAGTTTAGGTAGTATTGTCATTTTTATTATATTCAGTCAGCCTACTCTTGAGTACTTGATATTTTTCCATTTTATTTGTGTGGAAAGTGTTTTGTAGTTGTATGTTCATATAGTTCCTGACTTTGCCTTGGCAGGTAAATTCCCAAACATTTTATATCAACAGTTATTTTAAATGGAATTTCTTTTTGTATCTCTTGCTGTTGGACTTTGTTGAGAACCCCTGTTTTGGCCCAAGTCTTTTTGATTTTTCATCAGGCCATGTTTGTCCTGAGCTTCAGATTTATTTGGTTTGGGGTGGGTAGCTGGCAAGCTTGAAATTTAGTGACCTACTTTGGCATCTTCCAAGAATCCTCCCTAGTTCTGCTTTGTGAGGTATTTTCTTTCTCATTAACTTTTTGTACCTCCTTTACCATTTGGTCTGATCTTTTTATTTTAAATATTTTTATTTTAGATTTTATTTGCTTCAGCATATTTTTTTTGTGATTCCTTTACCAGGTTTTTTACTTGTTTTTCATGATAATTTTTTTTATCTCATTCTCATTTCTCTTTCCAATTGTTTTCTTTACCTATCTTACTTGATTTTCAAAAATCTTTTTTTAAGCCCTTCCATGGCCAAGGTCAATTCACACTTTTCTTGGAGGTTTTGGATATGGGAGCTCTGACTTTATTATCTTCTTCTGAGTGTCTATTTTGATTTCCCTTAATGCCACTCAGGATTGTGATCCATATCCAAGTATGGGCAAAGCAAATGAATCCTACCTGAGTTCTAGCAAAAAGACCACTGAATTCTTCTGACAAGTTGTTTGATCCCTTACCATCTGTATGCTGGTCTGGAAGTAGCCACTTTTGCTGCTGATTCAAATTCTTAAGGTTTGCTTCTAATTTGTTGGGACTGGGTTCATGCTGGGGAGGTCTCCACTGGACTGTATTCCACTTTCACCTAGTTGCAACAGTACTGTCTTGCTGAACTTTTAAGTTATATTTGGATTGAAAAGTATTTCACTGAATCATTCTTTTGCTCCAAGAATTGTTTTAGGACATTATATAATGATGGTCAAAGACATTTTAGGGAGTGTTCAGGGGAGCCAATTCACTGCCTTTTCTCTACCATCTTGGTTCCCAAGATTTTTGTAACTTGTAGTGATGTGTTAGTTTAATCCCAACATTTCTATTGATAACTATTGCTGAAGTATTCAAAGATTAACCTTTTATAATTTCTAATGACAATAACCTGATAATAAATTGCTATAAAGGCCCTTCCATTTCTAAAAACACATTGCTATTACTTTGTCATTTATTTAAGACAATTCTCTTGTTCATTGTTGATTAAATTCATATAAGTGTAACCCTTTGAATATGCTTTGATTTTATACTTGAGAAGCTATTTAATATAAGTTCCACACAGAAGTAAATGGCTTATTAAATGATATGTGCCTATTTTCATTCCTTAGTATTCCTAAGTGAAGTCATAACTGGTTGTTCCAAAACTATTTGACTATTTGGCAAGTTTGTGGTGTATGTGTGTGTGTGAGAGAGAGAGAGAGAGA
>JAJPUD010017510.1:0-31088 GCA_023553655.1 Myrmecobius fasciatus
TTTCTCAATTTAACCAATTATAACTGTCACCAACCCCAATGCTTAAATATAAGAGCAGAAGTAATGTTTAACAAATACTTTGCTTTCCCTTCATTCTCTGTCCTTATCTTCTTGTGAAGTGAGAAAGTATCAGCACATCCCAGCTTTAGGGTCTTTCCTGTATCCCTGAAATACTTTCTATGGACATGGAGATGTTCAGCATTCTGGATGAATTCTAGCATTCAGGCCATCTGTAAAAATATTCCATAATAAATATAATTCTGATATGCAAGATTTATGATCTGTATATATATTTATATTTCTCTCCGTACCTGTCTGTCTCATTCTTTCTTTGCTTTCCCCTTCTCAGCTGTTATTAGTTGTAGATACTGAAGAACCAGAGAATCATTCATTTGGAGATCATTTGCTGATAAAGTAAAAGTAGTGTCTTCTGTCAACACGGGGAAGTCTGTGATGTAAATGTAACATAGAAATTAAAGTGGTTAGAAGCATTATAATAATCTTTCCCCCTCTTCCTTTTACTTCCCTTCCAGAAAAACAAGACAAAATAACAACCCCCCCTAAAAAAAGACCAACAATAACAACAAACAAAATTCATAGACAGAAATAGCACTCACATAGTTGTACCTTTTTAATTCTGAGACTAACTGGCCAATTGTATAAAAAAAAAAAAAGACAGCCATAAGCCTGTGTATCAAGAAATAGAAGAATATTTTAATCCTTTTATGAGTGACTTTCATTTCAATTCATTTTTTTATGAGTTTGTGAAAAATCTCCTTGCAAAATTCCTCCTGTTTTCTATTCATTGGTCATCTTTCTTTGAAGGAGAACTAAGAAAAAAAAACAAAATGAACTTACTTCCTTTCAGATATTTTTGAAAAGTAAATTTCTTCCAGCCATGTAGATTTAATCAAACAAATGCCAAATAAATGTAAAATATTATTTCTGTATAAAACATCACCTTTTCAAAATAATACATAAAAATATTAATATTTTTTCTATGTATATATAAACATATATGTGTTTAATATTTTTATAGTTATATTGCTATACTTTATATGTATTCATATACATATATATTTTAATTTAAAATATATTTTCTGCTTATAAAATATACTTTTAAATATTCTTATTTCTTTATTCTTCAATAGTAAAATAGATTTTTAAAAGAAAATCTAAATATTTAGTAGATAATTGGGAGGGGTAGATCAAGACATCTTTTAAATTTACCTTTTGGTTTGAGATGTAGTGGGTAATTCATTTGCTTTTTTTTTTATTTAGGAATCAAATTTTAAGGCTTTAGTGGTCATTTTCAAAAATCCATCAAAAATCATTCAAACTGAGATTCCTGTGTCTAAAACTTGGTGTTTCTAAGTATATCTATGCTTAGAGGAGAAAAATCATTGACAGAAGTGCACTAACAATATTGAATTCTTACTCATAAGTATTTGTTGTCATTACTAATTAACCTCGTGCATTTACTATTTACCATCTATTTGGAGTAATTATATCACTTAACTAACCTGGTCTCCAAATGAGAAAGTTAGATTATATAACCTCTAAGGTCCTTTCCAGATCTCAATCCATTATCCTATTTTTTTTGATCAGGAGTTCAATATTATTATATTTTGTAGGAAAGGGCACCTAAAATTCAACAGAAGACTAATACAGTTTCTCCTTTTCCATAATTCCTCACCCCATATATATTTAAGTACTTGCAATTTAATTTTTTTAAAACTTCAACCTGATTTTTTAAAAAATATATCTTTGAAAAACCTGGGAAATCTCATCAGCCCATCATTTTCTTAAGCAGCTATGGCAATACAATTTTCCCATTGTGAAGACAAAGCAGCTTATATTTTCACTTAAATAAAGAAAAAAAGTTTGAACTTTAAAACTTATGACTAGAAGAGAAATCTTTGGGAAAGAATATTTGCTTTGCTAAATTGGTTTTAAATTAACTTTTCTATTGACAACGGAAAATGCTGCATAGAGCATGTGCAGTGGGAAAGCTTGGTTAGACTGAATACTTAATTACTCAGTTGTACTAGAGCTTTACATTGCTGCTACTTGAACAAATAAGGAGCTATTGGATTTTCTGAAATAAGAATGTGAATACTATCTCATACATAGAGAGAACTTTTCCTTGCAGCTCCATGAGATTTGGAAAATTCTTCTTTCAGCTATTGTTTGACTACTTCTTGAAAAAAAATGGGTATGGGAGAGGGATTTCCATTACTGACATAAAGAAATTAATGTTAAGCTAAGGTGAACATCACATAGGTGCCTTTAAAAAAACTTATTTCATTGACTCAAGAAAGGATTTATAGCTAATTCATTCTGGAGATGAAGATTCTTTTTATAAGCCTTAATTATTTTAATGACTTTCACATACAATTTAACCCCTATATTTATGCATCAACCAATCTTTATTTAGCATTTTCAGTCATAAGACCATAAACTTACCTGTGCCTAAGTCAATGCTATTACTTTACAAATCACTAAATTGAGAACAAGCAATTGTGTGATATCCTCAGTCACATAAAAAGTGGTAAAGATGCTGGGATTTGACTTGAAACTTTGCTGAGTTTCAATAAAAAAATAGATACAGCATAAACCTAGTTCTTCATCCTTGGCTGCTCAAATTTTTTAAAAAAGGAGGTTACTTTGTATAAAACAAACCATTACATTTATACTTGTTTAGTTATAATAAAACAGTTATCTTTCTTCTTAGTATGAGAGTAGTCATAAAACAGGAAAAGAGAACAATTTTCTCATTTTCACCTTTCCTTCCCTTAGAAAGATGCTGGCAAAAATCATTTGACCTCTTCTAGTTGTCAGATTTGTTTTAAAAATGCATAAAATATATACTAAGTAAAACTTGAAACACAGGTAACCAAATTATTCTTGACATTAAAAAGTCATAATCAATTTGACAGCAAAATGATAGATTCTTTATTTAGAAAGCTCAGCTCTTTGGGGGAACTTGAGGAATTATAATTAAATGTCTAAAATTTAAATAACACATCAAAAATTAAGACCAGTGTAACTTATAAATGTATTAATGTTATATTTTATTAAATAATGTTTTAGACATTTAAAACACATTCACATTTATATAGTTGAGTTGGATTCCTATGCTAGCCTGAACAAGTTTCCCAACAGCAGGGCTAGGTCAAAAATTAACTTTTCTCCAAGATTATTTTGAAACATCTTTGGTTTGAACATCAATGAATACATTAAAGCAGAATTATTCATTTTATTATATCTTGATGAATTCTCATAGTTTACTTAAAAAAGATTATTAAAACTTAGAAAAAACAAATTTAAATATATGCTCCATCTTTCATTTCAGTATCCTATTGTCAGCATGTTAAAGAGTAAAGTATATAAATGCATCAGTGTTCAAAAAGCCTCTCGCTTCTAGTTATGAGAAATCATAAAGGAAGAATACTTATGAAAAAATCAAAGTTGGAATCTATTCTATTGTTCCTGGATTAAAAACCTAATAGCAAAAAGTTAAGAATTATGAACATATTCATTTAATTGAACATAAATCACATGAGAGAGAATAATATGAGACCATATAGAAAGATGATATTCTCATCAGTAGAGTTTTGAATGATCAATACTTGGGCAAAATACAGTAAATTTAATATCTCTTTCATGGGAAAGTCTTTTTAAAGTATTTCAAGACAAGTATGGAATCCCCCTAAGACTTCCCATCCTCATGCTAAAAATATATAGTTCCTTTACCTGATCCTCAGGTTAATATGATCTCAAAACACTTGGGTGTCTCTATTGAACAATATAATACTTATGTGGCTGCACTGGCTGATTTTAAAAACATCTAGTTCACATAACCTCCATATAAAAAGTAAGTTATTGAAATAGTTCATGTGAAAGTAAAGGCAGCTGGGGTTATTATTGTGGTGAAACACATGGAAAGGCTGGGATGCTTCAGTGCTATTTTTGAGATAACATTGACTAGATGGGCTGAGGGAAAGGAGAGAAATCAAAGTTATTTGACATTAGTGGTCTGAGTGTTTAGAAGAAGCATAAAGTCAACAATCAAATAAGGAAGTCAGAAGGTAGATCAGAATGGAGAGCTAGTAAGTCTAGTTTTGCACAGGTTCATTTTGAATTATTATACCCTATTTTATTATTTTCCTTTAGACACATTTTTAAATTCATTTTGTCCAGTCCAAGATATTGGTTCTGTTATTACTGGGATATCTGCATAAGCTCCTGTTGAAGAGAATATTAAAAATGTATCTGAAGCTCACGGTTGACAATGTAGATTTGAAGTTCATTTGCATATATGCAAGAGCTGAAGCTTGGAAATGGATGAAAACATTATAGGGAGACAGAAGAAAGAAGAAGAAAGTCAAAGACAAAGTCTTAGATAAAGTTTACTTTAAGGGACCTGTACAGCAAAGTAAGGGATCCAAATAATGATAATAATTATAACAATAGGAGAAAAATAGTTATCCACACTGTAAGAGAGGGTCAGTGGTGGGAAATATTATGATATGTTAAAAAAAAAAGATAAAAATAAGCCATTGATTTTCACTGATCAAGAGATCACTGGTGACTTTTGACAAAGCAGCTTCAATAGAGTGGTTGATATGAGACTTAGAATAATAAAATAAATTGAAGATGATATGATGGAGATATTTCAAGATTGATTCTAAGGGATTTGACATTGACTAGAAAGGAAAGGTGTAAGATAGCAGTTATAAGGTCAATGCCAAAGTCAGTCTTTTTTTTTTTAACCAAATGGGGAGATTTTTAGCCAAAGAAATGACTCATTGGAGAAGAAAGATTAAATGTATAGAATGTAAAGGGGATGATTCATATAGTGATGTCACAGAGGAAGTAGATGGGAATGGGAACAAAATAGATGGGTTAGCATTGCAAAAGAGGAGAGGGCCATCTGATGAAAGAAGATGCGTCAAGATAGAAGTTTTGTGGAGTGGTGAGAGGAATTTAAGAATTATTTTAAGTTACACTTTTCTTAGTGCTGAGAATGGAGATATTTGAAGTAGGATTGGAAATCCCCCCACACACATTTAATAGTATTTTATATTTTCCAATTACATGTAAAGATCATTTTCAACATTCTCTTTTACAAGATTTTGAGATTTAAATATTTTTTTATACTTCTCCAAGATATCAATCTGTTATAGGTCATACATGTATATCATATTAAACATATTTTCACACTAGTCATGCTGTAAAAGGAGAATCAGAACAAAAAGGGTAAAACAAAAGAAATAAAAAAAATTAAAGTAGAAATAGTGTGCTATGATCTATATTCAGATTCCAAATTTTCTTCTCTGGATGGGGATAGCTTTTTATATATTATGAGTCTTTTAAAATTGTTTTGGATTATTGTATTACTAAATAAATCTAAATCAAAATATTACATGATCATCACACAATATTGCTGTTACACTTTACAATGTTCTCCTGGTTCTGCTCACTTCACTTAGCATCAGTTCATGAGTCCAGATTTTTCTGAAATTTGCCTGCTCACCATTTCTTTCTTTTAATTTTATTTTATTTGCATAACATATGTGTGGGTAATTCTTCAACATTAACCCTTACATAGTTTTGTTACAAATTTTTCCCCCCAACTCCCTACCCCTCCCCCAGATGGCAGGATATCCACTACATGTTAATTATGTTAAAATACTTGGCAAATCGAATATATGTATACATATTTCCAAACTTATTGTTGTGCAAGAAAAATCGTATCTACATAAAAGACATATCAGATAAAGGAAACACAATGTAAGCAAACGTCAATGAAGAGTATGAGAATGTTATGTTGTGGTCCACATTTCACATCCCTCTCTCTGGGTGTATATGGCTTTCTTCAGTGAACAATTGGAAGTGGTTAGAAACATTTCATTGTTGAAGAGAGCCATGTCCATCAGAATTGATCGTTATATAGTATTGTTGTTGCCGTATATAATGATCTGGTTCTACTCATTTCACTCAGCATCGGTTCATGCAAGTCTCTCCAGGCCTCTCTTAAATCATCCTGCTGGTCGTTTCTTACAGAACAATAATATTCCATAACATTCATATACCATAATTTACTCAGCCATTCTCCAATTGATGGGCATCCCTTCAGTTTCCAGTTTCTAGCCACTACAAAAAGGGCTGACACAAACATTCTTGCACATGTGGGTCCCTTTCCCTCCTTTAAGATCTCTTTGGGATATAGACCCAATAGAAATGCTGCTGGGTCAAAGGGTATGCACAGTTTGATAACTTTTTGAGCATAGTTCCAAATTGCTCTCCAGAATGGCTGTATCTGTTTACAGTTCCACCAACAATGCATCAGTATCCCAGCCTTCCCACATCCCCTCCAACATTCATCGTTAACTTTTCCTGTCATTTTAGCCAATCTGACAGGTGTGTAGTGGTACCTCAGGGTTGTCTTGATTTGCATTTCTCTGATCAATAGTGATTTGGAGCACCTTTTCATATGACTACAAATAGTTTTAATTTCATACTCTGAAAATTGTCTGTTCATATCCTTTGACCATTTCTTGTAGCAAAAAAATCCTATTTGTTACATTCAACAAAAAGAGCTACTATGAATATTATTGTACATGTTGGTCCTTTCACAATTTTATGATCTCTTTATAGGATTGGGATTGTTGAGAAGCACAGTCAAGATTCAGAACAAAGTGATATAAATCAGGATTTCTTCCACTTGCAATCACTTTTTATCCAAGAATTTTTATGTAACCCCTGGTGTGTATGTGTATACACTACACACACACACATACATACATATACATACAAATCAAACTGATACTAATAAGTCATAAAGATATTTATTTTAGAACAATTCTGGGGCATGCATATAATTTAACCTTTATTAAAAATGAAAAAAAAATTGCATATTAATGAGATGGATGTACTTATTTATTTTATGTAAAGAATATTTCATGTCTTTTACTGTTGCCATTTTTTTTTGCAACCCTCACATACAGTTACAACACAGTGAGGGATTGTGAAAGTTTAAAAGACATTCATTATAGCATGATTGATAAGCACCAGCTAAGGTCAAACTGAGATTATACATTAATTAATAATGAATTAAATGACCTATTTCCATGCTTTTCCAGCAATACTATTTAGCTTCAACATGAAAATCATAAGAGTTGGTTGGGATTACTCTTCATGTTCAATCAATTAATAAACATTTATTAAGTGCATAGTGTGTTCCAAGCAGTGTGCTGAAATCTGAGAATACAAAAGAGGAGCCCTCAAGGAGCTTACATTCTAATAAATGTACTGAGGTGATATATGCAGATAGTGAAATTTGGAATTTACCAAGCATAAATGACACAAAGTCAATTAGAGAAAAATATTCTAGGATGTTAATAAGACTGCTGTGGAAATGACTAACTAAAGGAGTTTACTTGTTCAGAGAGGGTGGCAAACAAAGCCCGAAAAAAAATGATTGGTTCTAAAAATGTAAATACTTCCCCAAGTATTTACTGGGGAAGCATTATCTGCTTGGAGCCCTCCTATATATATATCATTTCCCTCTGTTCCCCACAATTAAGAGTGTAAGCCCTTTCAGAGTAGGAATCTCATTTTTCTTTTTCTATCCCCAGCATATGGCAAAGTGCTTAACATGCAGTAAGTGCTTAATAAATGCACATTAATTCATTGTAAACAACTCCAAGATGGAATCTATCTCATACTTCTTTTCTATTCCTCATAGCACCTGATGTAATGCTAAGCACGTAATAGATATCCAGTAAACACTTGACTAGTTGATATATTTTTTAGTGGTCCTGTACTTATCTGCTTCTATCATCACTGTATCTTCCCATGTTGAACTCTCATAATCTATGCATAAACTCAGTCACGGAAGGTGTCAAGGAGCTACAATTATCACTATTATGATAGTATGGTATTTTTCCCTCCAAATTCTATCCAAAACATTTTCAAGTTCAAAAATTGTGATAAAAGATGGATAAAGAAGTCATAATTCTATTTCCTCAATGTTTAGGAAACTTTTTTGACTAATAAGATATGTCTGTCATAATACAAGAAAGAAAACCAGATTGGGTATAATATATTTTGCTTTGTGCAGTGATACATATACTGTATCTCATAAAAGAATTTAATATTCTTTCAAGAGCTGATAAGAATTATTGACAGGTGATAACAGATTCAGTTATCTGCTTTTTGAAACTTTGGGTATTTCTTATTAAATCTGTGGAAGCTGATATTGTTTTTCTGATAACCTATTTTGTTAACATTTGTTGCAAAGTTTAATTTCCTAATATTTTTGGAACATTAGGAAGGAGCCATCTCAGCAAGCTTCAATCTTCTTTCTCCCTATTATCTACCACCCATCACATTGTCTCACTTACATTATCTCTGTTTTCTCCCTCCTTAACTTACTCCCTCCCCCTTTCATGTGAAAATTCATTTATCTTGGGGGAAAAATAAAAACTTTTCTAATTAGAGAGTTAGTCTTGTCAAACATTTATTATTACACCAAATGAGAAACTGCTTCCTTCTGAAAAGAGATTCACATAACTTAAGGGAAAAAAATGTAGATTTCTTCCAGGAGGAGCTTGCTTTATAAACTTTCAATCCCTTCGATTGCTTTCTGTAGAGCCAGCTCATAAATGATTCATACGTTGCCCAGAGGTATAGTTAAGGAGGGCAAACCGATGTCAAGAATACATGTTTGTGTAAAGCTCTATTAATAATGAATTAGCTCTCTTATAGGGCACAGGATATAGTGTCTATCTAATGAATGGCGAGCATTCGACTTGGCTATTTCTTTTATAAAGAAAAGATCTCCCTTACAAAGCTAATATTCACCCTCAGATTTTTTGAAATGATCTTTCCAGAATTATAGCAAGTTGATTAATGCTAAGAAAATCAAAGTGACTATCATGTTTGTAAAACTTAACTGTGGACTCATTTTAATTTGTATTCCAAAAACAAGAAAATATTTTATATCAATGGAGTTGGTGATGATATACATTCTTTTTTCTTCCAATATAATTCAAAAGGTACTTATAGACAGAACCCTGAGACATTATTGACTACTATAATTTTTGATAAGCAACTGGGGTTAAGTGACTCACCATGGCTCCCACAGCTAGTGTCAAGTGTTTGCTGAATTTGAATTCAGATTCTTCTGACTCCCTGGCCTGTGCTCTATCTACTGGTCTACCCAGCTGCCTACAAATTGGCAGAGAGTTCAGGGATTCAGTTTTCTTATCCATCAAGGGAGGAGGGTTGACCTCTTCTAGATAATGACATTGTTTTGTTCTCTTGGATATATCAGAATTCAATACTGTGAGGGATAATTTCCCATCCATGGATGGAGGTTAGTGTGTCCAACTTAACTACCTAGCCATAGCACGTGCGCGCGCACACACACACAAAGAAACACACATGAATAAACAAATTTGGGGGTGAATAAGTAAAGAAAAATCTTTCCTTCCTTCTGCAACCCAATATATTGACTTTCTTCCACAATAAGAGAGAAAGGTACAATCTTGACTAGAGAAAAAAATAGTTGAATCTATTCCATTTCTTTCAAGTCTTTATTCCTGTAGGGGAGTGGGAAGAGATATATCATTTAGCTCCCCACCTCTTCTCCTTAATAAATTAGAACACAACCTGAGATCTTAAATTGGTTTGAATATCAGTCTTGAACAGATTTCAAATGGAAAATAAGCCTTAGGGTTTTGGTGAAGCAAATAAAACATCTTGAGAAAGAAGGAAGCCTCTAGAAAGAAGAGAAACTCTAGTATTGTTACCAGGATAATGAATATACATGTATTCATACATAAATTATCTTTACATAGCTCAGTGAATATTACAAAGCTCATTTGAGTTTATCTTATTTGATCTTTGTAACAATGTTTTGAGGTTAGCAGGTATGAGTTATTATTTTATAGTTGAATAAACTCAAGCAAATTGCTGTTTAAATGAGTTATCCTAAGTAATAGATCTAGTGAGTGATTAAACTTGAATGATAATCCAGGCCTTTTGATTCTTTGTCAATAGCAGTAACTCTGTTTTTTGAACTAAATTGGTTATCAACAAACCTTTAAGTTCTAGACTTCAGGCTAATGCCCTATTTCTTTTTATTATCATTAATTTGTTTAAATATATTTTATTATAAACTGGATAATCAGCAAATGTGAATGTTCTCATATATGAAGAAGGTAAAAAGGAGTATTGTATAATATATTGCCTCTTATTGAAATAGCAATATTCTTGCTTTCTGACATTTTATTAGAAACACAAGGCATTTTATCTACTTCAGTACTTATTATGATCTCATGGATATAGCTATGCTCTCAAGATTATTCAGGATATACCTTATCTATTGTGGGTCAGATAACCATTTGATTGTCTTGTGATTGGTGTTTATGACTCCCAAGTGAATTTGATTTAAGTGAGGGAGGATGGAGCAGGGTCACCAGCCTTGCTCTGTCCTTCATAGCCATGAAGCAGTCCATAAGCAAGATACAGATGAGAACCCTGGCATACAGTGGGAGACTTTGGCCTTGTAAGCTAAAGCCTTTAACTGGTCTTAGTTTGACTGAGCCCATCAGCAATTATTGGCTGTTAGAAATAAGGTGAAAAATGGCTAGCTAGGCCCAGTAAACCTGGTGGTCGAACTACCATTTTTAAAGCTCAGATTGTATTGGTTTGGGAATCAGGAAAATGCAAGCTGAAGTTTTATTTCAGACATATTATATGATCCAATCTAATAAACTTTTATTAAGTACCTACTGTCTTTCAGGCAAGGCAGCTAGGTGATGCTGTAACACACAATGTGCTGGGCCTGAAGTCAGACTCATTTCCATAGCTTCAAATATGGCCTCAGACTCTTACTAGCTATGTGACCCTAGGCAAATCATTTAACCCTGTTTGCCTCAGTTTCCTCATCTGTAAAATTATGTGGAGAAAGAAATAACAAACCATTCCAGTATTGTTACCAAGAAAACCTCAAATGAGGTCATGAAGAGTGACTGGAAAACAACTGAACAACGGCAAAATTCAAGGTACCTAATTAAGTACAGGGAATACCAATAATGAAATTAATTGTCCTTAAAGATCCTACAACTTAAAGGGGAGTTGAAACCAGGTAGAGCAACAGATATGAAGTAGAATGAAAAGGGAAACATTAGCAGTGTGATCCTAGGCGACTGTTTGTCCCTCAGTTTCCCTACCTGTGAAATAATGAGACTGTACTTGACAGCCCTCAGAATCTCTTCCATCTCTAAACCTATGATTCTCTGAACCTATAATACTGTATTCACACAGGACAGACAACTGAC
Organism: Myrmecobius fasciatus; assembly: GCA_023553655.1. Lineage (NCBI taxonomy): Eukaryota > Metazoa > Chordata > Mammalia > Dasyuromorphia > Myrmecobiidae > Myrmecobius > Myrmecobius fasciatus. The sequence continues at coordinate 11,355 of JAJPUD010017510.1, forward strand.
TTAAAGATATCCTTTGTGAATTACAATCTTTTAATAATTTGGCAGCTCCTGGAAGGCTTTATTCTCCCATAGAATAATATGAATCTATAGGAAAATGGATTCATTTTTTTCAGAACAGATGCTATGTAATCTTGGGAAAGTTAATTGACTTTTTTTGAATTTCAATCTTACATTATCTTTAAAACTTAAGACATCTATTTCTTTAATACTCACATTTTCAGAACAGATGCTTAGATGACTTTTTATAAAGTAATAGAATAAAAATATTTTTGTACTAATTTCATTAATCAAAAACAAAATCAAACCAAAAATGCAGGTCCCTGAAGACACATCAAAAGCCTAAAAGAAGGATTACTGAGATCATGTGGCAAAGTCTGTTGCCTTAAAAATATGAAGGAAGGGAGAGACAGGAGTCCTGCTGATCCCAAGTTAATAAGAATATATCACTAACTGTTTTGTGAGTTTCTTCTATAAGACCAATTGTGTTATGACAGGGATTTTGGTTCCAGCGATTATAAAGTTTATGTATTTATACAAAGGAAAAAACAACAGGGATAAAAAGATAGGGGGAAAAAAAGAAACCCTCTTATTTTATATGTCTCTTCTTCTACCGGGAGGATAAAATTATATAAGGATAGGGAGGTCCTGTAGCTAAAGCAAAGGAGTTAGAATTAGGAAAACTTAAGTTCAAATCCTGTCTAAGGCATTAACTCAGTGATCCTAAACAAGTCTTAGACCCTGGGGAGAGTAAATAACCTTTCTGGCTCTCAGTTCTAGAAGGGACGTTAAAAGTCATTGATTTGAATGCTCTCCATTTATAGATGATTTTTTGTGTTGATTTACACATATAGTATGTTTTCTTCTGGCCCCAGTCATGTTTCCCCTGTATTTACTCCAGGGTTTATTTATTTTCTCCATAGAAAGATCATATTGCACAGATTAAGAACTAGACGCAATTTCTTAAGGAAACTGAGGTTTAGATAGATCAAATCACTTCTGAAAATGGCAGCCCAGAGGAGACCCAAGGCTGGACCTTTGGACTTGAAATTAGTTGAAATCTAATACCTTTTGACGATACTCCATGACTTGATAGAAAATATAGTCATTTATCAGATTTAGTTGTCCTTGATCTTAATAGCAAAGTAATCTTGGGAAAGTTAATCTTACATTATCTTTAAAACTTAACACATCTATTTCTTTAATACTCAAATTTTCTACCTTCATGCATTATTCTTTGTTATGAATAAAGAGTTTTGTAATTGCAATTTGTGAAAATAAGTTTTGATTTGAAAGCAAGTTACTTCCAATTAATCTCTATATAATAACAGTGATTCCTTTGTGGCTAGACGTGAAGCATAAAGAATTCCTCAAAAGCGAAAGGGAAGACTGGGAAATGATGTCTGTAAGTCTATTGAGGTCAATGAGAAGCAAAAGCACTTGGGGAACAGGTGAACTGTCCATAGACTAGCAACACTTAAAAGTAGAATCTGGGATTCTATAAGGCTAAGTGACTTCATTTCTTTCTCTGACCAAGAATGAACCCTGCCTAAGTTAACATCTTTCCCTTTTCTGTCTCTCAAATCACACATCAGTATCTTCAATCTCTCTCTTGATTCCAACTTTACCAAGAAAGAATACAAGATAGAAACTTATTCCCTCTGTATCTAACATTTTAGATTTTCTTCCCTTGCACCCCAAAAAAATTCTAGAAAAAGAACAAAGGAGAAGAAATATTCAAAATTAAAGTTCATATGTCTTAGGAACATATATTCAGAACTGGAAGCTTTCCGAAGTTACCCAAGTCAATCATTTTACAGATGAGAATACTGAGACTCAGGGAGGTTAAGTGAAATTGTTCACAGCACTTGGGAGTTCTTGTCACTGAATTGTCACAGTAATATTAGAATAGACAGAAATATGGAGTGATAGAAATATGAATAGATAGACATATAAATAGATATAGATAAATAGTATAAGGGTTGTCTTGACTTTACAGAGAAGTAAACTGAGTCAAAGATAGATATTTAGTTGTCAAAGTTTATATACCAGTAATAACAGCTCATAGTTACATAACATTTTAAAGTTTACAAAAGTTTTATCCCAATCGAGCCATACACCACATATGTGAAGTAAGCAGGACAAATTTTATTTTACCTTTTTGTAGATGGAGAAACTGAGGCTCAGAGAACAAGTTGCCAGACGTAGTGAAGCAAGAAAGAATATGAAGCAGGATTTGAATGCAGCTCTCTCTGACTTCAAGTCCAGCACTTCATCTACCATCCTACTCTCCTTATAAAGTAACTAGGAGTAACTTAATCTGGTATCAGACCTTATGAATTCAGGCCTAGAACTTCATCCATATATAATAGTGAAGTTTCTAGTAGAAAAACAACAAAAAATGCATTATTGCAAAAGTGACAGGATATGAACAAACACTTTTCAAAAAGCTTAAACTTTATAATTTAACAAAACATTAGGCACAAAGGAATAAATGGGGCTTTTTTCCTTTTATTCCTATCTTGTCAAAATCGGAGCCTGTTACCCATTTACTTGTTCTCAAATCCCTCGGTAAGTTTGCCAATATGTTGAACAGCTCTCAATTAGCAAACAACATATGCCCACAGTATGATGAAATTCACTCTAAAGCTTTCTAAAATTCCGTCTCTCACAGTTTAACAAGCTCACTATGGTGTCCTTTAAATGCAATAAAGCCCAATTTCCCACATGGGTATTTTGGATTTTCTTTGGAAAGTGTTTTGTGTTAGCTCTGGCAGGACCTTGCTGGACGGGCATTGGATGGGGTCTGGGATTGTCCTGGCACTGCAGCTTTGCTTCATTAACCTGACAGGAGATGCAGGAGGAAGTAATGGTAAAATATATTGAGAGTTTTGTCATCCTTTCTGTTGTTACTTCCCTACAGTTTTCACTAAACAAGTGAGACTGCTAGTGGCAGTGGACAGAGCATTTTATTTGCAATTAGGAAAATAGAAGTTCAAATCCTGTTTCAGACCCTTATTATTTTTGTTAATCTCTATCTGGCTCAATATTTGTCAGCTGTAGAGTGAGGGTGATAACACTTAACTGCCCTTCTTGCAGGATTTTTTGAGGATCTACTGAGATGACATCTATAAAGTACTTTGGAAGCCTTAAAAACAGAGTGACATTTAAGAAAAGAAGGAAATAAACAATTATGAAGCACCTACTTTGTAGGCACAACCAGATACTGTGCTGAGTCTTTTACAAATATCATCTGATTTGATGAATACAACAAACCCAAAGAGCAGATGCTATTATTACTCCTATTTTACAGATAAGGAACTAAGGCAGACAAAGGTTAAGTAATTTGCCCAGATTCACACAGCTAGTAAGCATTAGAAACTAGATTTGAACTCAGTTCTTTCTCATCCTTTTTTAACCCTTTATCTATAACTGCCTTATTCACAGGACAAGGAAATTTTATTTGAGATATATGGAGTTTTAAGGGAAGACTAGAACCTCTGGTGTGAGAGCTTGATCATCCCTTTTCAGGTCTACTCATCTATCTTTGGTGTCCACTCAGTCACTGAACTATGACTGATCTGGAGCTGCTGATCAATGGCTCCAAGAAGTTGTAGCATGCAGAGTAGGTATATCCCAATAGGACCATTTCAGTACACCTGATGAAGCAGGTTGAGGGTAACCAAGATGTCTCAAACATGAAGCAAGGGGATATGAAACTCAAATGTCAAGACTTTTCCTGGTGGAATTAGAGATGAGAACAATTTGTTCTATAAGCCATAAAGGGAGGCAGGCTTTGAAGCACTTACAGCTTGGTCAGAGATTAAAGATCCCAAAGTTATCCACTTCTCCCAGGCCATTGCCAGTCATCCTGATGGTTGTCATGACACTATACTTCTATGACTCTGGAAGAGAAAGTGTTGCTGAGGACTCTGTGAAACTGCCTCATTTAAACCTAGTTCACACACCTCCCCACGTGATGTCATCAGTTCCCTTTGAAAATAATGGACAAACAACCACAAGGAATTATTAAATCAAAGCAGATAATTTATTAACAAGCATATGTTAAAGGCCAACTTTGTCCCCAGTACTGTACTAAGCAATGAAGAAATAGAAAAAGGTAAACACAGTCCTTGTGCTCAAGGAGTTCAGTCTAATAGAGAAGACAACATACAAATAACTGTAGAAAACACAATATTTACAGAAGAAATTTGAGATAATATCAGAGGCGTGACATTGACATTAAAGAGGGCCAGGAAAACCTTCTTTCATCTGAGTCTCGAAGGAAGCAAAAGGAACCAGGAGACAGAATAGAAGGAAGAGAATACCACATATAGGACACAGCCATTATAGCACATGGAGGTGGGAAGTGAACTTTTTCCTGAGAAGAATGATGAGCAATAAGTAGGATGGGATAAGATATGATGAAACTGAAAAAGGAAGGAAGAAACCAGATTAGGAATGACTTTAAATATCAAATAGAGCCTTTTATATTTGATCCTGGAAATAAGGAGCATTTTCTGGAAAACTAAAGGAGTTGTGGGTAATTGATCATCTGATTTGGTAATACTATTATAGGGATACAGAATATGCACGAAGGATAGGGAACAATTTCTTCAAGAAGTCTGGGGAACCTGTTTCTGGGGGCACACAAGGGAGTTTGAAGAAATAGATTGTAGAGATTATAGAATATTCATTAATGGGTTCTGGTTGGCCAACCATGGATTAAAGAGGAGGATCACTCATTGGGAGGGCATTCAAAAATCCGCCCCCCCCCAATCTCTCTCTCTCTTTCTCTCTCTCTCTCTCTCTCTCTCTCTCTCTATATATATATATATATATATATATGCACACACATTGATATATGTATATATCTATATATATCTACACAATATACACATCTCAATAATTTACTTTGAGGGATCTTGGTGACTCTTTTACTGATAGCATTCAATGAAGAAAATGGAGTTTCTGATCGGGGGAGAAAGTGATACTAGATCTGGGCTCTGACATCAGATTGCTATTTCAGTCAGCCCAGCATTGCTGCCCTAAAGAGCAAAGAGTTATCTTTGTGGACTTCCCTCCTTATTAGTATTTAAGAGTAAACCTTATTCAGCTGAGATCGTGCCATTGCATGTGAACTTGAAGGGACCAATGCTATATAAGCAGTGAGATAAGTTAAAGCATCCTGCCCTAGAACCCCAAATTTCTTCCTCTTACCCCCATAACCTGACATACACCACCATCATTTTCTAGGAAGTGTCCTAGAGAATATGAAACAGAGGTATTGGAGAAAATGAAATTTTAGATATATCTTTGAGGGAAGCATTCTTTTGTAAAATTTAATTGGTGTTAAATGGTTACATGAAACTGAATCTCTAACCACAGCGCCCTAACTAATTGGGATAAAAATAGATGGCGAGGAACTTGAACCAATGACGTTAGAGAAGGCATAATCCACAAATCTGGTAGTACATTGGAATCCAGAGGGACCTGGTCCTGAGAGACTGCAGTCAGAGTTTTCCTGTTACAGAGGGAAAACAATAAGTTTTTTGGGTTTGGACATGACACCAGACTGGAGAAAGAAAGTAGGATGTAGGGAAACATACAGGAAATCTGAATAAATTAAGTAGACTCTAGTAAAATGAAGTTCAGGAAAATACCTGAATATATATCTGGAAAGGAAGAAAGAATAAACATAACAACAGCCTATTAAGGAAAAGAGAATATAAGTTGGTTTCTTATATTTATGTTATTTCCCCTGACCCATAGACTATTGTTGCTGTGCTTTGAGCACTTTGTTCATAGTATTACAGAAGAAAATTTGATTAAAATGAGAGAGAAATAAGATATTTAAGGAAATAGCAGGTGGCTACCCCATCTCAAATTCAGTTAAAAGGTTTCTGTGATATTTTGATTATTATTTCACTGAAATATGGTAAACAAGGATGATATCTGACAAATGGACAGGTCAAGTAACATGATTATTATAATTATGTCATGCTACATTTTGATGCAATTGAAAAAATTCTTCAGTCTTACTTGAAGTATTTAATAAGTGTGTACTTAGATCATGACACACACACATATGTGTATATACATATTCTGAGGATGAAAACCTCTAAATTTACTTTTTTATATATTAGCAACAAACTAAAGTGTAAATTAGAGAAAGGGCAAAGAAGAATGTGAAAAGAATGAGTTGAAAATGAAATTACTTTCCCATAGAGATGGCTAGGTGACAGAGTGGTTAGAGTACTGGACCTGGAGTCACAGAGACTTGAGTTCTAATCAGTCTCAAACACTACTTTTGTGACCTTAAGTGCAAATAACTTAATCTGTCTGTTTCCTCATCTGTAAAATAGGAATAACAATATATAATACAACCTAATTCCAAGATTTGGAGGCTCAAATGATGGATTTGTAAAGACTTAACTCATAAATTGTTATGTATGAGTTTCTCCCCCTTTTCCTTCTTCCTTCCTTTTTTATTTTCTCCCTCTCTCCTTTCCACCCTCTCTCTTTTTCTTTTTCCCTCTCCCATCTCATTCCTCCCTCCATCTGTACTTTTTTCTTCCTTCCTTCCTCCCCCTTTCCTTCTTTCTCTTCCTTCCTTTCTTCCTTCTTTGTTACAGCCCAGCATGAGTCACAGCAAAGAATTAGACCTGGTTCTTCCTGATTCTGATTCCCCTGCTCCTGTGCCTCAATTCCCTAGGTAATTCTGACTCAGCTAAAATTCAGAAAGAATAAGAGTGCATTGTTACTCACAATACATTCAAGCACACATCTCTAATAATACAAAAGGAAAAGGAAAAAAAAAGATTAAATTAAGAAAGCTTGGGAGAATGGAAAGAGCATTATCTTGGGTGCCAGAGGAATAGGATTCTGATCCCACTTCTGATGCTTTCTATCTCTGTGACTTGTGGTAAATCATATCACATCCCTAGACCTCAATTTCCTTATTTGTAAAATGTGGGGAGTGATCTTTAAGACCCGTTCTAAGTCTAAGTACTTGAGCTTATGAGAGCAATAACAGCTCACTGCCTAAAAAAAAGAGTAGTTTGCCTGGAGTCACTAGGATTAGATAGCTTATTTGGTCATATAAGAGGGGTATCTTTAGGTAAATCATTTTAGGATAAGAGTAAAACCCCTAATCTTAAGCTGCTAAACAGAGGATCCAATGGAAACTAACTGCCTTTTGTTTATCCCTCTCTAATAAGTAAATATTCAAAAGGTTCAGGATACCCCATATATCACTGTATAAATATTCAGTTGTCTTATTAAATTTACTCATTTTTAATCTAATAAATAAAGACATAGTGAAGACTTGTAAATAGATTTTTGAAGTACTCATATCAGCATACTTTTTCTTTTGAGATGAAAGAGGACATGGGGCAGGAACACTTTGATAATTAAATAAGAGCAAGTTGTGGAAAGGCAGATATTGTCATGAGGTTGCTTATCCACAACATCCCAATTGCAAAAATTCCTAGTGCCTCCTTCCCTAATTAGTTCCCACTTCTTCCTCATTTAGGTTACTTCTTCTAATTTTCAACTAGACCCCAATTCCACTATAGAAAAACTCAAATACCTTTTCTGCAGTTTTTGCCATTTTCTTTCCCCTCTCCTCCCAACCTTGGTGTCCTGTTGCCAAAAGAGAATATATTTCCTTTGCCCTTGTGATGATGCTAATCCACAATAGGTTCTGAATTAGCCCTTCATTTTATGCCTCTGGAAAAGATAGTCATGATAGTATCTGGGAATGGGTGAGTGAGGTAAATCATAATATGCTTTAAAGCAAAAACTCAGATATGTGGCCTGGAGAAACCTTGGGGGTGACTAAGATCTTTCAGGGATCTCTAAGATCATTATTTTCATAATAACATTAAGACATTTTAATTTCTAGAGTAGTAAATATTGATGAATATAATTCACTTTGACAAAAGCTCTTAAATGATTCTCAGGAATTTTTGAGAGTATAAATGGGTCCTAAGACATAAACTACTGCTCTAAAGAATCTGATTTCACTGATTTTGTATCATAGATTAATCAGTTTATTTCCTTCAAAGAAATATAGAACTTCGGACACGAAAGCAATCTTAGTATAAAAAAAAAGGCCTGCTTGTTCATTCTACAATTGAGGAAACAGATTGTTGTGAAATGGAAATAGTGTTGTGCCTCACTTCTCTGTTTCCCTTAATTCTTCTGCCTCAGTTTTCTTGAATTGTTCAGCCTCAGTCTCCTTGAATTGTTCTACCTCAGTGTCCCTGGTGGCAATCCCCCCTTCTTGGCCATTAGGACTGGGATAGTTAGGGCTGTAGAGCTATGACCACTGGCTTTCCAAAGAGTCATAAAACTCCAGATGGCTTATCTACAATGTTAGGGCTTATCTTTCTGGTCTCAGACTCAGTATCTCCTAGCTCTTTATCAGAATTTATGATCCTTCCTCCTGGACCTGTCAGAACTGAATTTATGGTCCTTTCCTGGAACTTATATCCCCCAATAACTCTTCCCTCCTTCTTTGCCTTTGTTTCCCAAAGTGCTGGAGCCCTCTAAGAGTCCCTGGAACCACTTACTGCCTGCTGGATGCTTTGAGACAGGAGTCCCATTCAGTCCCATGATCATGGATTCCAAACTCTCCACTACTATCAATAAACTATTAAAAATCTCTAATCTCTATCCTGCCTCAGTTTCTCTGGCATTAAAATAGTAAATGGAAATATAAAGAATTAGACTAAGATCTTTTTACTCCAAATCCACAAAGGCACAATCCAATGGATTATTTATTTATTTATTTTTGGTAACCAAGTCCATGAGTTTCTTGGCTAAAAAAATATAAATTTAAGAGTTACGAAGGGAAACTATATAGAGAATATATCCCTATTGAACTTTCCATAGAATAACAAGCTTCAGGGCAGGGCCCATAATGGCCATAAATCAGAAAAACAGCCAATAAATGCCCTAATCACCTTTGAGGGTTTTTTGTAGCATCTCTCTCCTATCAACTCTGTGCTTAAAGGATGTAGAACAAAGGTGGTTAGTTTGACCTTATATCTGCCAGAGCTTGCTAAGTATTTCCTTTAGGTTTCTAGCAGCTTCAAGGCAATTTGCATGGCTTTTGTGATAGTTGCTAAGGTGCATGATGGTAGTTTAAAAGGACAAATGAAAAGCATTCTTGTATTTATCTCCAGCCTTAGAAAAGGTTTAGTGGGAGTGGCAGACCATAGTGGGGCCTTGTATCCTCACAGGGGAACAAACAAGTAGCCATCTTAACTAGTTTTCTTTGATGCTATATTTCCAAACTCATCATTAAAAATGAATGCTGTTATCTTTAGCAATAACAACAGATGTGTATTTCTATTTACCGGTGTTTATTTAATAATGCATGAATTTCAGCACTCAATTTTCTCTGTAACCATAGATTTTAAGATTGTTGACTAGTGCTGATTTAATTTTTGAATGCAACCATATCATTAAGCATTCACTTTTGCAAAACCACCTATTTCAATTATTCATTATGCTTATCTATAGAATAAAACTTGGAATTCTTATATTTCTTATGTTCCTTTGACAAATCATATTTTATCTTCAGTTTTCTTAAAGCATGCTGAATGTAAAAAGAAATAGGCAAAGAATAAATAACCTGTATATTATTTTTCCTGTTTAGTGGTATTCAGATTGCATTTAAAATTGTTTGACATCTTTAATGTAAATATCTCAAAGTTTACAAGCTGTTCACCTTCTGACAATTTATGAATATATCCACAAGGACATCATCATGTGCTTCACCGATAAATAAATGCGCAAATACACTGACAGGTTTTATACTCCTTTCATTATCCCATCCATGCACAAATATATGTACACAAAGGATAAAAACATGACTCTTGAATAGGTCAGAAGCTGTTCGTGGAATGGCAAAGTCTAAGCTCTAGGGTATGAGGGTGGAGGGGAGTGCAGGACTTTGGATGGAGGAAATTATTCTTCTTACCATATTTCTGCCTCTGGCGATATTAATGGATATCACATAGTCCCAAATACAGGATTGGTAGGAGATGGACTCTGGAGCGTGTGGCTCCAATCCAGCGTCCACAGATGCTCTCATCCTAGCATTGCAACAGGTTTCTAATTGACTTTGAAAGCCTCTAAGGAACCTGTATTGGTCAGAGGCTAAATGAGTCTCTGCTTGAACCAGGCAGGAAGTTGATTGATTAATAGTTTATTTAAAATGTTATTTAAAATAGGGTCACTAATTATGCTCGCAAAGATGTTGAAAATTAAACCATGTTCTCAGGTTCAGGCCTATGCATATTTCTTTGTATTAATTATTCATAGAGGTGATGTGCAGTTTTTGTCTTCATTTAAGGACAAGTGCTTCGGTCCACAATCTACACTTCTAGCTAAGTCGCACGGAGTCTTCTGCCCTTGGAGAGAAGAATGGATTTACTAGACCAGACGACAGTATTTTATTTTTATTTTTCTTGTAAACAGGCAACATGGTTTAACGGGGCATGTATACACAGAACCTAAAGCCAGTAAAAGTAGAATCAAAGAAAAGCTAAATTTATTTGCGTGATATGCTATTTTTTAATTTTTTCTCCATTTTCTGTGGCTCATGTGAGTACTGTGGAGTTTGTGTGTTTCCGTGTAGATAGCATGTCAAAGTCCAATCTCGATTCACAAAAAGTAGTTCCTAGATGCTTCTGTTCTTAAAGCCTGTTGGATGGAAGCTGTAGGCAAAAGAGTTGAGTTATTTACCATTTGGTTATCCTAGGCAAATCATTTTAACCTCTTCATCTATAACATGGAAATAATAATAAGTCTCCCAGAGCCCTATGAGAATTAAATGAGGAAAAATTTGGCCAGCTTGTTGTAAACCTGAAAGAGTTGTATCAATGCAGACTGTTCTTGTTATATGGTACAAACTTGGGCAAATGGATCATAGGGAGATCATGGTAGAAGAACACAATTTCTCCATTCAGTTTCCATAGTTATCATGATGTACAAAAGGGAAAGTAGAAGTATCTTGAGTGGGCCAGGCTGAAAGTTAGGAATCTTGATTTTTTTAATTTTGTTTTTTATTTTTTGTTTTTAGAGACAATTGAATTAAGTGACTTACCCAGTCACCCAGTGCTAGTATGTGTTAAGTTGTCCAGATTTGAACTCAGGTCACTGTGCCATCTAACTGTCTCCATGTAGTAAGTCTTCCCTTCTGTATATATTAACTATATGACCCTGTATAAGCCACTAAACAATTCTATGTTCCCAAGTAATTTATCAAGACCATAAAATTAGAAAGTGAAAGCGAATGTCCCTGTGCTTTGGAAGAGGAAATTTCCTTGCTAGATGCTCTCATTACAAAAGAAATGGTCAAAAATGAAGTTATGGAAAACCCTGCCCAGAGAATTGTGGTTTAAAGCACTATATAACTTAGTAACCCTGGATAAGGGACACTTTCCAAATATAGATTTCATGTTTTTATATTTGATGTTACCTTAGATTGCTCAGGCTTTACATGCTAGAAGCAGGGCTAACCACTTACATGGTGAGATTGCAAGAATGATGAGAGTCTTAATCACTATCAACAACCTGCTTGCTAATGTCTGGGATTCCTTTTTATAAAGGACAAAGTCTTGGTATCCTTCTCTTAGAGTGAGACTTACAAGCCAAATACCCTTTAGAGGCAACACAGCTAAATGCTGGTCATTATAACTTTAAGGCTTGGATCATAGATATTCTATGAAAAACCTTTCCTAATGGCCCTAGCCAACCCTGCCTATTACACTTAATTTTGTACTCTGATGGTATCCGAAATAGATGACAAGTGGAAATAAACGTAGTATTGCCTTACATGTGTACAAACACATACATGTACATGAACATACATGTGCACATGTATATTTTATAGACATCAAGTATGTGTGTATATAATGCACACACATGTTTATGTACACATAGATATACACAAATATGAACACCTGCATACACATATGCCTTATTCATTGTAGATTTGCAATTTCATGTACAAACGTCATTTTTACAATACTGTAATGAAATGTGTTATTCTATAAAATAAAAATTAAATTAACAATTAGAATTAGAATTATTTCCCACTCTAGAATTTTTCTACAATTTTAAATCATCAGAGACATACTTATGGTGCTTTATGGGTAGCAAATGTCTGTATATATTACCTCATTTGATCCTCACAACAAGGGAGGGAAGGGTAACTTCTATACCATTATCCCATTTTACAACATTAAAAACCAAAGATTGAAGAAGCTAGATGACTTGTTTACGGATGAGCAGTTTGTGACTGGTGAGAGTAGATTTGTACCCCGTATTATTCTGACTTCAGGTCAGTCATCTTTGCATCATACTAAATTACTTCTAGGTATTGTATTGTTTAGTGAATTTTCCTTAAGCTGTTGAAGGTTTTTAGGGCATTATTTATAATGGAGTAAATATAAAAACAACTACTTTGTTTAAAAAAAAAAGACAGTATTTTTTGTGTCTCCAAAGGGATGTCTTAGTGCTGATGCAGTCAGGGGATAAAATGTGTGGATTCCTCTGTGTGTATGTGCATGTGTGTGTCTAAGTCTTTGTTTATTGCTTTAATAAGCATAATATTTATTTCATGAGGCATCATTAAGTTTTACTACAGGTTTTCTACACTTATAAAGTCAACTGTCCATTTGATATACTAGAAAATTTGATTTTTAGGAGAAGTATAAATGCTTCCATGAGTGTTGAGGCTCCAGTTATCCTTTTTGGCAAAATGCATTCCTGTTGGCTGTGAATTTGTAGCCAAGAAAAAAAAAAAAGTCATTTGACTTCCTAGCCAGAGGACAAATTTCAGTCATTAATATTCAGTGCTACCATTCTATAGAACAATATTCAAGTCTAGAAAGATAGCAAAGTTGAAGGCTGGAAATCCTCTGTGATAGCTGGAGAGAGATATTGTCCCCTGGGGGTGGCAATTTTCCCTGTACCTTACTAGTTCTGAGATACAGGTTAAAACATGAAATTCTATCTATTGCATCAACCTTGTTATCTCTAAGCCTAGGCTAGCCTCATTCTCAAAATACTCATGGAGGGGGGAACTTTTCTGGTCTGAGATAGGAATTGTTTGTTTTTTTTTTCTTTATATATAGGATAATATTTGTATTATTTTGAATATACATAAATTACTTATACATACAGACACACATACCTGTTGCCTTCCCAATTGAATATGTTACTTAAAGATTATTTCCTCTTTTTTCTTTGTATGTCCTGCTATCTAGTACAGAATAGTCACTTAATAAATAATTATTGATTGTAGGAAATAATAAGACCACTCAACAGTTAACAGCCACAGAGAAAGGATTTAAGTTGCAAGAAAAAAGAGGGATTGTAGAAAAATAATGATGAAAAGAAGTCACAAGATCTGCCTTTTCAAATAGATTACAAATAAGAAAACATATATAAGGAAATTATGAGAAATTTGTCTAAGGAATAGAATATATTTGATTACTTTCTCTGTCTGGTTTTCCTTTGCACTATATTGAAACAAGAAGGCTGCCTAATAGTAATCTCCTGGATTCTCTCTAAGGTAAACCTTTACTTACAATGCCCAAAACATCCCTATTTGTCTCCATAAAAGGAACATAAATTGAGAGCTTTAAAAATTCTTTGAGGTCATCTAGTTGAATATATGAGGAGATTGAGAGATGGATGGAGTTAGATAATGATTTCTTAATAATCATCTCATGTGATGTGAGCTTGAGGGGATTGGAACAAGAGGATGACCATATGTGCTTTATGGCTGAGAGCTATGTGAATCAGTTTTCAAGCAGCATTATCTTAACGGGTGACTTTTTCAAAGACTGAAAATTGCATGGGAATGATAAGAACATGATATTGTCCCCTGCACTTACCTTTCCCTCCATTTTACAAGCTCAGAAATTCACATTAAAACTTGAAGTTCATTGTTTTGAGTCAATTTTGTTTTCTCAGGGCCTAGACTGATCCTTCTTCCAAGTGCTCTAAAATCACAACTCGTTTCCTTCCATATCTATGAATGATGACTATCTGTTATGATTAGAAGGGCTCTGAGAATGGCTAATGGTCTGAGAATTAACTTCCTTTTCCCTTCCACTCTCAAATTAATTTCACTAATAATTAAAACCTACAAGAATAATTTTATGAGACTTTGATTTTTGAGGAAGACATATGTTTTTATACCTTTTCATAGATGAGCTTTTGACCCTATCTGACATTACAGGTTGATAAAGGATGTGGACAGAAAAAACAAACAAAAATAAACCAAAGTAAAAGGTGACATCTCATGAGGAAAAAGGAATAGAAAGAGGAAAGATGAAGACATTGCAGTTATTCTTTTCCTACATTAATTTTTCCTCAAGACTGTTTCAATATGTTGAAAAAGAGAGGAGAGTTGTCCATGCATTATTCCTGATCTCATACATATGCCAGCTATGGACAGGATCCACGTGATGTATAGAGTATTTCCTTTCATAGATTCAATTAAGCCTATTGTATAACTTGAGAAATTTATGGTTTGGTTTGTTTACATATAAGAAAATTTTGCACGTGATGGTTGACTACAAATAAAATCAATTTTATTTTTTTGGGTTTGGATCCATAATTTATTTTACTGGTATAGGTTGTCTTTTGGAAAGTTAATTTCCTCAACTAACTGTTCTGCGTTCATAATTGTTCTGTGATTAATAATTTTAATAAATTTCCTATGACACCCAGAGGTAAGTTAAATGCTTTGCTTTGCATTGGCAGATATGTTAAAAGCAAAATTTGAACCTAGATATTCCTAACTCAGAAACTACCTTTTCCCCCATTTACCATACTTGCTGTCTCTCAATAATAACTATACTCTTTGACTTTAAATTTATTGTACCCATGTCTTTCTCTCTTTTTTATTCTTCAGGATTTTAGATCTATGGAAACTTCTACAGCATTCCTTTATGCAAGTTTTATATAAGAAGAAGTATTAAATTATTAAGCAAATAATGTGGGAACATCTACTGACCAAGTATTACTGTTAGTAGCATTTGGGGTCATTGGAAGGGTGTTGCCATTCAAAAACTAAGTATATAAATATATTCTCTTTCCCCTCAAATCAGAACTCTTTAAGTTTTATCATTAGGTAACTTCCCAGAGATTTGTCTGAAGTACTGAAAACATTCTGATTGAATTGCTTAGTAACTTTGATGTGGGAATATTGTTTGTTCGTTTCATGATAATGATGAATACTTACAAATGTTAATAACAGTTTATATGAAATTATGAGCTGCATGGATTATGTTACTGTAAACAATGATCAATATGCTGGTATCTTTTTTTCTTAGATCATGCTTTCCTGCAATTAGGTTAGAGTTGTTATTTGGCAATATTCTGGTTACTTGACTTATTGATTCACTCTTATTTGTTCACAGTTGACATACTTATCACCTTTTATAAATTTGTGATATTTGTTGTTTACATTTGGAGATAAATTTATTGACTTGTTTAAAATTACATGGTTCTTATTGAACAGTTATTGACTGGAATTTGTCATCCTACTATAAAATCTAAACCATCTTTTGTAGAGGTTGAGAAATATTTCACGTTTATAATAGGAGTAACTTCCTTGGATAATTATTTGCCTATTTGTTTTAGCCTACTGATTCACATAAGATTATTTTTAAAAATATGCTAAAGACAAAGAGAAGTGTAAAGTACGGAGAGGGACCCTAGTCCTGGACAAGTGGTATAAATATATGGTAACATAGGGAGAAGAATGAAGTATTCAACTTTTATTTTGTTCAGTATTCTCTACAAGAGATGATGATAGAATGTATAGAAAGCTGAATTTGGAGCCAAGAATATCTAGTTTTAAGTCTTACTTCATGTATATATTGTGTGATTCTGCACAAATTATTTGCCTATAGTGGCAGGGAAGTTTCTGAACTTCATTGGTAGAGTGAGATTTTCATTATATCAAGAAGTCCTAGGCTGAGTCCAATTTTTTTTTTTGCCTTCTAAGGGGATTGATTTTTTATTATCCCCTGATAAATTTTGACTCTTGGTTTTAGCTTTCCCAGCAGAGGCAAAATCTAGCCGTCCTTAATGAGTTTGTCACTGGGGCTAAATGAAATACATAAAATTACTGAAAATATTAGAAAATATGACTTCATAACCAATCTCAATTATGTTTGAGGGATCATAGAAAATTGGAAAAGAGTAACAAGTTACAAGAAAAACAAGAGCAAATGCTCCAATTTTATTTGAAAGAAAGCAAAATATGCAAATTATTGACTTTCAATCTATGGCGTAATTCTAGAATGTATAATTAAAGGGATGGTTAGTTAACATTTGGAAATGATGATCATAAATAGCCAGATGACTTCATAAAGAATAAAAAGTCATGGCAAATGAACCTTATAACCAGTATGGCAGATAAGAGAATATCTTTAGGTATTGTATAGCTCAGTTTATATTAAAATATTTGATAATCTGATAAAGTCTGTCCTATTATATTTAATAGTCATTATGATACAATGTCCATGGAGGGAATTCTCTAATGGAGTGCTCCTGGGATATGTTTTTCACTGTGTTATGTAACATTTTTATGCAGGCTCTTGATGAATTCCCAAATTCTTTTCAAATTTACCAAAAGGTTAGATTACACAAAGGTTAGATAGACAATATCATAAATTGTTAATTTCTATCTAATTCCTGGGTAACAGGACTTATCTCACCTCAGGAGCTTAGATACGCATTCAGCCAATTAGAGCTGGTCACTAAGAAGAGTCAAGCCAGAGGAATGTAGATCATGGTGTTTCTTTATTCAGCCCCCATTGCCTCCATGGTGTTTTTTCTTGTCACCAAGGCTTATACCTTTTCTCTTCTCCTAGCCTAGCCTCCTATGCCTGCCTCTTACCTAGTCCCTCTTCCTTGTCTTGCCTCTCCTCATCTCCTGACCCCTCCTCCTTTCCTTCCCCCACTCTGAGGTCAAGCTCTTTGTCCATATGCCCATACCCATCATCAGCAATAATGAAATCATTAATAGCAATCTCTGGCATGCCTGGGGTCTCAAGGGAATCAAACCACACCCTTTGATTCTCAATTCAAGGTCAAGCTTCTTCCCCAAAATCTTTGGCCCTAACATATCCCCATTTCTTTTAGGGTCCTCCAACAATAAATTATAGTCAGGGTTACAAAAAGATCTCTAAAATAATGGTGCCAAATTGAATGGCATTAAATTCAATACAGGTAAATTAAAATTTTGACATTTTGGTTCAAAAATATTACAGGAAAAAAAAACAACTAGAACATTTCTTAGAAGGGAGATCAGGATTGTGATATAACTGGAAAATGTGCCCAATGAGATTCTACTAAAGCAACTAGGCATATAAGCTTAAATAAGAGGAAACATTGGGTGAAAGGATATAAACATAATCACTCTTCAATTGTTTCACACTGTAGAGCAAATGGGTTCGGAACTCATTTTGCTTGGTTTCATAGAGAGAGGTAGGAACAATCTGTAGAATTTTCAGAGAAGGAAATGTGTGTTTAACAAAAGAGAAAATAGTTTAATGATTAAACTATTGCAAAGTGGAGTAGGCTTCTGTAGGAGGTGGCAGGTTCCTTTTAATTAACAGTTCTTAAGCAGAGGTCAAGTAACTCCTTGTATCCTTCCTTAGGTATATTGTTGAGATTTTTGTTCAGTTGTCACTTGAACAATATGGGCCTTGAGGCCCCTTCCAGCTCTGAGAGTCTGTGATTTTGTATGAAAAATGCCTTGCTACTGTTTTTATTCTGTTCTCTTTATATTCTAAATGTCATATTCTTACTAAAGTCTGGCCCAAGAATAAATCATTACAATTACTATTGCTAAAGCAGAATGTTTCCCTTATTTCAAGAAACTCATAGAAAAGTTTTTTTTAATGCAATTATTTTCCAGTCCTGTAGTAAAAGAGTGCACTCCTTGTTTTGTCTTGTTTTATTTTCAAGGATATACATGGTACTTCACTTACTTTTATATATTAACATATATTTATATATAAAGGATTACATATGCTGCCTAATCCAACTACATTTATTTATGGTAAATGAAAATGAGACCCAGTAAAAAGAATTGAATTACCAGAAGGTATGGAGTTATCGGAGGCAGATCTTGGATTAGACTATAAATCTTCTAATGTCCAATTTGCAGCTGTTTCCAAAAGACACAGTGAAGGTAATGGTTCATCACAGCGGTTTCTGCAGTATTTTACCTAGGTTAACTCAGTCTGTCAACTTTCATCTGACATTTTACACTTTACCTAACTTGCCCTTATACTTTACCAGGAATTGTACTAAGCATTGGGGATACAAAAAGGGTAAAAATCAGCCCCTTTGTGTAAGAGGCCCACATTTTAATATGAGAGATAACATATTAAAAGACATGTGAAAGGTAATCTCAGAGGGAAAGTCATTAGCAGTTAAGAGGATCAGCTCATTTAAGTCTCCAAATTAGATGTTAGGAGTAGTGGGAATTTTCAACAAGGAAAGATAAGTTGAAACCTGTAGATCCCCTCTGGGAAGGAAGAAACCCTTTGTCTTGTATGAACACATTTTAGTAAGTTATTTTAGATGCCCATGGTTAATACCATGCAAGTGTAGTCTTTGCAGAAAAACAAGGCAATCATTTCCACGAATCCTACTATATAACTCAAAAATAACAATAGAACACGCTGATATTTCTAAACCATTTTTAAATGGCAGAGAAGAAAAAAAAGATATAACTAGTGGTTTATATTTGGTTTTATATGAAGAGAAATTTATTTCTTTTTGTTGAAAACAAGGTGTTTATAATTCCAATGGCATCATTTATAGTGAGTCTTTTAGATATAATCTCTTAAAAAGATTTATAAACAGTAAGTCACATTAATTCAATGATTAAATATACTTGGAGGTCTTCTCACCTCTTTCCTCAAATAAGTTAAAGAATCAATCTCTTATTGTATTTCAATTACATTTTGTTCAATTTCATGTTATAATTTTCATTTTATTAGACTACTTCCTTAAATTAGTATTTATGAAATTGTATTTATTAATTACTTCCTTGAATAGAAACAGAAAATATTATAATTATTCCTAAACAAACACTAATATTTCAAAATAAAAAAAATATTTTGCCAGAACAATTTTTGTGGTTATTTTTTCATTTTAATATATATCTTCCTGTAAACTGACATGATTTCAACCCATTCATACAGGTACATATAAATATATATTATTTTGAGTTTTTGTAACTTCCAGGAAATTGAAACCTCTCCAGTTCAGCATCATTAAATAAACAAGAACATTTTGTATTTTACAGTTGCACTTGAATAACATAATAGATAATTAGTATTATTTTTCTTAGAATACACAGCTCCCATCATTGAAAAAAAACAGAAGATATCTTTTGGAATTGGATTATTATTTAAAAATGTATTTGATCAATTTCATATAATTCCTACTACTGAATCTTAGTCCCAAATACTATTTAGAGAAAGAAATCCTGCTTATTTATTTATATTAATTGATAAACCCAGATTACATATTTATTAGTTCATAAACATAATCTGGTTGCTGGATTTCTCTGTAATTAATTTATCATTGTTTTGTTGTTTTCCCTTTCTACGAGTACTTGGAGAATATAGATATATTCTCCAAGTACTCCAAATATATATATATATATATATATATATA